>CM033750.1:30766319-31055358 GCA_019671005.1 Hibiscus mutabilis | reverse complement strand
AAAGATGGATGGGATTTTTTCTAGTTAGACCTAGGGGAAGAAAAGCCTATCAGTCCAGTCACCAATGGCTGTTATGTTTAACTGCTAATCGGATATGCTTTAATAAGATAGACCTTAGTCCTTTGAAACAGTTATGACTTAGTGCCCGTTGCCAAAGATGGTATCATAGAAGAAAGAGGGTAGAATTCATTTCATCGTAGAACTACTTGGAAATTTCCTTCCCGTTAACTGAGGTATGCACAGCAACTCTCCTATGAAAGGATCCTCAATAAGAAGATCAAGGCAAGGTCCACGACAGAGGAAGCAAGCAACCATGAGTTGGATGCCCTGCCGCCTGTGAGGACTGCTTTCAATCGCAACCTTGTGTTCTGGATCCTACCCCTGAAGTAATACATGGAAATTTTTGTTGCTTTAACTTGTCAATTTGCTGATTGGTGTTCCACTGAAGGGTATCATTTAGATTAACATACAAGATTTTGAAAACACAGCATAGGAGCTCTGGATATCATGTGCAAGAGTGGCTTAGATTCAACCACTTGGTAATTCAAAGATGTGAAGTCTTCCCTGGTGACTCGGTTCATCCTCATGATTACCGCGTTGCTACAGAGTGCTACTCTTTCTCAATTCTCATTATTTACTCTGCCCCCAAAAGGGTAGGCTTGTATAACCACTTGAGCGCAGAAATATTACTCTAGGAATAGAGTTCTGGGTGGTGCGAGTCTTAATTTTTCCCATGATATCGCCTTTTTTTTTTTTTTTTTTTTGTTTTTGTTTTTATCATTATTTGAGGAAATCAATTCGTCACGATCCTTTGTCTTGAGGATAACGATGGAGCAAACAACACTGCCCCAAGTTACTCGGCATAGTCACGATTTGAAAATATTACCATCACTCATGAAGCTAAGGTTTCTTGAATTGGATGATATATCTCCACCCTATCGCTTGGTGAGTGCCCCAAAATTTCCATACTCTTATCCGAACAAGCCTATTACCAGGTTTCGAACATAGGAGTACTTTTTATTATTATTTTCTCCTTCTTTATTTTCATTTCTTTTTTCTTTCTTTTCTTTTTCTCTTCTTTTTTTGTTTTATTTCTATTTTACTACCTAGAAGATTATGCCTAGAGTTTCAATTTCAAGCAACTCTACATGGTTGACATTTAGAGCTTTTTCGTCCTTGAATATCATCGAAAGAGTAATAATCTCGCTTTGCTGACCAGAGTCCGGTGGGGAAGATCACACATCATCGTTGTCACGACATCTATCTAATGTCATATCTTGCAATTGATATCCAGCGTCCTACAACGGCGAGAAAATATCTATGTGCTTTCAAAAACATTATATGTTAAGCGAAATGTGTTCTTTATTGAAATACAAATCAACAAACATGCCCCATCACAAAAGATCTTTACCACATGGGGGCCACATAGAGTTGATCCCTTGTATTACTTCAGGAAGGTATTTTAATGTAGAGACATCTATGGCTTCTTCAGCACTATGTAGATTTGCTTCTCATCCTTGGTCTTCCTTTGCTTGATCAGCTCTTGTGTCGAGGTTCCATCATTGACCAGCTTCTTGATTTCCTCAAGTAAAGGTCTACATTTTTCGGTGGGATGCCCGGTGCCCCATATGGAATTCACATGTGCTACTCGAGTCAAAACTATGGGCATCTGGATCAGTGCACTATTCATCGGCCTAGGAACAAGATAGTGACCCTCTACCAGATGAGGCCAAATGTCCGAGATAGATATTCCAAACACTTCCAAATTTGCGCTCGTCAGGAATTTTCCTTGATGACCCCGATTTGTCGGTCTGTCTCTTCTTTTTTTACACGCGAACCCGGAGATGACATTCATTTACGTCTCCATCCTTATCTATCTTATCTTCGATTCGGTCCTTAGACTTTAGGCCCAATTTTCCTTCTTTGATTGCGTATTCTATTCTTTCTCCAATCGTCATGAAATCTTGAATCCGTTTTCGATTTCTCCAACATCACATCGAAGAAGGGAGAGGGAAGTGTTGCATGAAATAGGAGTCAACTCTTCTTCCGCTATAGGGGGGTTGGACTTGGGTCGCGGACATCGCCACCTTAATGCATATTCCCCGAAGCTTTCACTTGGTCTCATTTTCTCATTCTAAAGAAATGTCGACGAGTGCTAAATCTAAAGCATATTTGTATTGATCCAAGAAGGCATTAGCGAGGTCACCCCATGACCTAACTTGGTTTTGTTCAAGCGGTTATACCACACTGTTGCTTTGGTCCCGTCAAAGCTATCATGGAAATGGTGGATCAACAATTCTTCGTTCTTCATGTATCCTTCCATTTTTCTACAAAACATGGTTAAGTGAATCTTCGGGCAGCTGGTTCCGTCATACTGCGTAAATTCGGGAACCTTGAAATCCGGAGGAATGACCAAATCAGGGACTAGGCAGAGTTCCCTCGTATTGAAAACATTTATCTTCTCTTTCTTCTTAAGCTCTTTCTCAATTTTTTCTTCTAACTGGTCAAGCCTCGACTCTTCAATTTTTTCCATTTTCCGATTAATTCTGCCATCGAACCCCATGTATTAAATGATGAAGCGCCATGCGATGATAAAACAATGCAAAGAACGTGATGCAAATGCAATGCATGAATGCAATAAAGCATTGATTCCACAAGTGATTTGTCCCTATAGGACATCTTTCATTCAGACCAAAAGGTTTCATTACATCCGGTATTAGGGTTTTACAGATATCGGTGAGCCCTGGCACCTAATGTCTTGACCTCGTTCAATAGTCCTGTCATCTTTCCTTCGCGGTCCAATGCTGGATCCATATTCTGGCTTATTGGCGCTGTTGCATCGGCTAAATCTGCTACCTGTTGAGCTACTTGTCGGGCTTGAGTCGTAACCATCTTCATGTCCCGGTCTTTCTCCCGTATTGTTTGCTCGGCCTTTTGTAGCTTAACGGTCATTGCCCCAGCACGGATCTCACTGGTATGTAAAGCAGTCTCGAGCCTCACTATCTGTTCTTTGAGTGCTGCGTTTTCTATTTGAAAGGCTTGTGATTCATTCCTTTCCTGTTGCAGACTTGATTTCAGGATATCTTCCATGGCCAGACTGCTTTCCAACTCATTTTGGAGAATGTCGCGTTGGCCCTCAGCTTCTTCCAGCTTCTGTGATAATGATCTGACTTTATTCTTACTATTCTTGCATTTCTGCTTCCAGCGTTCTGAACCGTTCCTCAGCTGAATCATACCATTGACCCACTCTTCCGCGGTGTCACCCAGACCGAAACTCTTGAATTCAAAGTGCAGCTTCTGGTACTCGTCTTGTACGTTCTTTAATTTCATGTTTGATTGTGCCTCTCATGCTCGAGTGGCGCGCTTGTGTGCAAGTTCATCTTCCGAGACACTTTTATTCTTGGCTCCTAACTTTATCCCGCTTGAGTGACCTACGTGTTACACGAACCTTGGGCTCGGTATTGACCTTCCTTCGACTTTACCCCTCAACAGCGGTGGCTGGCTGAAGAATCGGGGTTGTCCGTCTTGAAACCCAAAATTCCCATTCGATAAGATCTCGAACTCTGTCCTTGAGGGCCCTACAATTTTCAGTATGATGACTCGAATCGCCTATGTGGTGGTATTTGCACTGCATACACGACTATTGCAATCTTTCGGATAAGGAGGTTTTTCAGTGAGACTTCATTGGTATGATAAGGTTCCTTTCAACAAGCAACGGAAGTAACTCGGTGCATCTCATGGGTATTGGATAATGTCTTCTGATGTCATTAGATTCTTCCCCTGGTTTTGCCTCTGTTCCCTAGGTATCTACCCCAGATATGCTACTTGTCTACTTCTTGAGATTGATCACAAAGGGATTCGATTTGTCATATTTAACGGTGTTGTCTATTTTGACATTCTGACCATTCTGTTCCGCATTCTGCTCCCTAATCGAATCTTTTCTGAGTTCGACATGCTGATTGCCTTTCATCATGGCATTCATCCGGTCCATCATCTCAGACATCTGCTTCTTTAGTCCTTGTATTTCATCCTGTTTGTCACCAGGATTGACACTGCTTACCGAATCTGTTCTGGTGTCCTTGAATGGTTCTTCTTCGGCTGTCACTGTCCTAGTCTTAGGATGGAACTCTGGAATTGGACCCTCTTCCTTCAGGTCAAAGAAACTTTGGTCCATCATGAACAATCTTCTATTATGGGATAAATCACTCGGGAATCAATGCCCCTGTGTAATGCGAATGCGATGATATGCAAAAACAAAGCAAAAGAAAACAAGTCAGTACCGGACAAAAATGATAAGTACGTAATAAAAGGGCAAATTAAATGCGATAAGCAAACAAGGCAATCCTATTTACATTCCATCTAAGACACCTAGGTTATTCGCATGGCTCTAACAGGGTGGGTTTCTATGTGTTCTCTACATGCAGTTTTGGTTCTAGGAGGTACCCGAATTGTCCTTGTTGTCCTCTACTAAGAGTAGCAAGGCCCCCGATCATCACCCATTATAGGCTCCTTTCAACCGAGTTCAATTCATGGGGACCCATTCGCTTATGCCCGTACGAATGAACGATATCTTTACGAAAGCATAAGGTACTCGAGCCCCGAAGGTACTTGCTAGGCCCATACGGGAGAACGATATCTCCATGAAAGCATTAGCGTTTTCCCCCCCCACTTAAAAAGACGGGTTTATATGCCATATTTTAAATGCGTTAAAATAAACGCGCAATTATAACCGAATGTTAATTTAATAGTCACTTTAACCCGGAATTTCCAATATTAGTAAAGCGGTAATTATTTTAAAAGCTTGACTCTCATTTTTTTTTTTGAAAAACAAAAATTTTTCCCAATGAGTCGCCATCTCGTAGCGATGTCCTCTTTCTTCTCATCGCTAAATAAAACGTGGCTTTTTGAAGTGTTTTGAAAGGTGTTTGTGATTCTTTTGGATATAAAATATTTATTCCATGAGGTTTTAAAAGAAATCGCATTTAAAACAATGGAGTCGCCACCGGCCACTTAGGTAGGCGGACACCATAAAACCAGAGATTCAAAAAGATTGGGTTCGGGAGTCGATTTACGGATGGGAAGGATTAGCACCCCACACCGCCCAAAAACTGGTACTTTAATAATTACCGCTTTATTAATATTGGACTTTCCGGATTAGAGTGACGATTATTTTAAAATTCGGTCATAATTGCGAATAAATTTTAAGGGCCCCGTTATCCGAGAATAAACGCCCAACCACTATCACTACGCCTGATACTGGCCCCGTTTACGCTCGGATAAAAGGGCACCGCATTAACAATTTATATATCATATGCAATCTTAGTGGCAAAAATATAAAACATGGCAAAATATTTAAATGCAATAAATATTGACATAACAGAATACTAATCTAACATAAATAATATATTAGACTGGATCATGCATATATACATATTAATCTAAATAATAGATAAAAACAACTTTAACAAGTCAGAATAACAAGGCAGGAATAGGTACGTATAGACGAACAAATATTTCAAAAAGACATGCATACTAGTAATAAAACATATTTCAACATATATGGGACAACATATCGTACAAAAAGGGTAAATACACTAACATGTAACCCTAAAAAACAAGAAAACATACACACATATAAAAATACAAAATATGCCATGTACGAATCAACTAAAACATAACATGCTTAATATGAATAAATAGGATAAAAAGACGCATGACTATTATAATCTTAATACACATATACATGTAAACATAAAATACGAGGCATATACGAGGACATAAAATAAAACAATATAATACATCAACATATACGATTATAATACGAACATGAGTATTTACAAAAGAAATAGGACTGAAATGAAAGAAAAATAAAAGTTAGTGGAAGAAATTAAAGAGAACAATAATAGGCAATTTAAGGACTAAAATGCGAAGTAAAACAGAACCTAAAAGGATCAAAATTGTAATTAAACCAAGGGGCATACCCAAAATGAAAAATTCAAAAACGCGGGATGGTTAGGGGATAATTTTACCATTTAAAATCTGAATTCGACTAATTTAGTGATCAAATCGAAATAAAATGGAAAAGAAAAAGGACTGAAATCGTGATTAACCCTTGCGGCAAGACAAAAATGAAAATATTGGAAACGCGGGGGGATTAAGTGTGTGATTTTCCCATTTCACGAAATAATAATAACTATAAAAGCCCTCTTTTTAGGCCTAAATCAAATTTCCCCTCATTTCTTTCATTTTCAATTTTGTAATCCAAAACCTCGTTCTTATTTTCTCTCAAATATCCCCATGAAACCAGAATCCCGGCCGGCCGCCGTGTTCTCTTCGCCGGCCGCCGCCGCTATTAACCGGCCGCGAACCTCCAAAACACACCAAAATAACCCCCGTTTCACCCTCGACATGAATCCGTGGTTGGATTCAGAGGATACACCCCTATTTGCCCTAGATCTAGAAAATACGAAGCGAAAAAAACTATTTTTTAAACCAAAACAAAACTACAAGGGGTCTTCCCCTCCCTTCAGTTCACCATATCCGGTTTGGAGAAGCCGAAAGGCTTATCATCGAGGAAGGGAAACCCACGGACAAATGACAGTAAGACCACCACTCTCTTTTTTTTTTATTTATCCCTTTGTATATGCATGCGAAAAAAAAAAAAAAAAAAGAAACAAGTGTTTACCACTGGTGACTTTCGATTATCACTTGAATGGTTACAACTTTCGGTTTTTGTGTTACAAGATCTATTTTTTACCACTGCTTTTTTTGTTACCCACTGTTACAACTCCCCTTTTGTTATATGCTTCTTTGTTTTGTACAAGTTGTAACTTGCTTTTTCAGATCTGGACTGACAACTTGTTGCTTGTTGTATTTGGCATGTTCTGAGCACGGTGGTTGAATATTGGCATGGTGGCGGTATGGGTGTTACGCGCGCCGCCGACGACGCGTTCTCGGCCGTTAGATCGATCCGATCTAACGGTCGAGATGGCTTGAAGGACGAACGGCCCGGATGAAGCCTCGATTTGATGAGACGGCTCCGGATCTTGCCACGTGGAGCTCCGTAGTCGAGAGTCGAACGCGTGGGATATTAAAGCGTCCGCGTGGACCACACACGCCGCGTGGTCACTTGAACGGTCCATACGTGTGGAACACGGGCTGGCATATATTTTTGACTTCTTGGTTGGATCGTGGCCGTTGGATCAGATCTTGATCCAACGCCTGACCACCCGCACACAGATTGTAATTAGATAAGGTTTGGGTTTGGGCCAATCGGGCCTTGTTATTACTTGTAATTGGACTTGGACTTTAATTATTTATTTAATATATATAATTTTTTGGATTTCATTTCATATCAACCCAATAATATTAATAATAATATAATTATAATAAACAATACACATACATGATACAAATATATACTTATACAAGTATAACATATTGGCATACATATATATAATCCTACACATAATTAACATAACATCTATATACACTAAACAAATACGCTCGTACTCTAGATACATACGCGACACACATATATCATTAATATGTATACATATATAGCTTATAATAAACATGCACACCATACCTTATATATATTAGTAATACTCATGCAAACAATAAACATATAATATAATAAATATACATGCAACACTAATATGTATTTTGAGGTAAAAAAATGAGTGATTCTGATTGCCCCTCTTTGCTTGTTCTCATGGAATGGGAAACAAAGCAAAGATTCATAAGCACTCATTTTTATCAGACTTCCCTGTTTGTAGCTTTGGAAAAACGTGTTCTTTTGGACATCTCCGCTCTTCCTTAGCTGAATCTTCGGGCTTGTAAGTTCTTCCTATATATAGCTTCGTCACCTTCCGATCTTGGAGCTACAGTGCTCTTCCTATATAGAACCCTTCACTCAAGCCTCGAGTTATGAGTCATTCCTATATATAACCTTTCACTTCGAGACTGTAAAGCTTGGAGTCCTTCCTATATAGAACTCTTCGTCTTCAACGCTGGTTTCTCCTATATAAAACCTTTTGTGCAGCTGATGGATTCTTCCGACTGGGGGTTCCTCCTATATAGAACGCTAGTCTTCCAACCCCGAGCCGTCGGTCCTTCCTATATAGAACTTTTGGCGTCTGAAATCTGGGCTCTGTGTTCTTCCTATATAGAACCTTTCATTCTAAGACGGTGAAGATCGGAGCCTTTCCTATATAAGACTCTTCGCTTTCGATACAAAAGGTTTCCTATATAACCTTGTGTCATAGGTGAATTCCTTCGATCGAGAGTTCTTTTGAGATTCTGGATTTAGGGTTCTCCTCTATGGAACCTTTCTTTGGGGCTTGAAAATGCGTGGTTTTTTTACGAGGTGTTGCCATTTTTGGACCTATGCTACTAAGATCGCCGCATCATGCCCGAAGGACTTCTTGGTGGCCCGAAGGACTTATCATCATGCTCGAAAGACTTACTGATGGCCCGAAGGACTTAACATCGTGCCCGAAGGACTTACCGATGACCCGAAGGATTTAACATCTGGATCTGACGCCGATATGGCTATTGCTCTATGGGGACTCACGCTGATATGCTGCCGCATCATGCCCGAAGGACTTATCACCACGCTTAAAAGACTTATTGGTGGCCCGAAGGACTTAACATCGTGCCCGAAGGACTTATCGATGACCCAAGCGATTTAACATTCGGATCGACGCCGATATGGCTATTGTTCTATGGGGACTCACGCTGATATGCTGCCGCATCATGCCCGAAGGACTTACTGATGGCCTGAAGGACTTATCACCACGCTTAAAAGACTTATTGGTGGCCCGAAGGACTTAACATCATTCCCGAAGGACTTATCGGTGACCCGAAGGATTTAACATCTGGATCTGATGCCGATATGGCTATTGTTCTATGGGGACTCACGCTGATATGCTGCCGCATCATGCCCGGGACTTACCGATGGCCGAAGGACTTATCACCACGCTCAAAGACTTATTGGTGGCCCGAAGGACTTAACATCGTGCCCGAATGACTTATCGATGACCCGAAGGATTTAACATCCGGATCGGCGCCGCTATGGCTATTGTTCTATGGGGACTCACGCTGATATGCTGCCGCATCATGCCCGAAGGACTTACTGATGGCCTGAAGGACTTATTACCACGCTCGAAAGACTTATTGGTGGCCCGAAGTACTTAACATCGTGCCCAAATGACTTATCGATGACCCGAAGGATTTAACATCTAGATCTGACGCCGATATGGCTATTGTTCTATGGGGACTCACGCTGATATGCTACCGCATCATGCCCGAAGGACTTACTGATGGCCCGAAGGACTTAACACCATGCTCAAAAGACTTATTGGTGGCCCGAAGGACTTAACATCGTGCCCAAAGGACTTATCGATGACCCGAAGGATTTAACATCTGGATCTGACGCCGATATGGCTATTGTTCTATGGGGACTCACGCTGATATGCTGCCGCATCATGCCCGAAGGACTTACTGATGGCCCGAAGGACTTAACACCACGCTCAAAAGACTTATTGGTGGCCCGAAGGACTTACCGATGACCCGAAGGATTTAATATCTGGATATCACGCCGCTATGGTTGTGGTTCTTTCGGGACTTTGGTAAATTCTTCGATAATTCTTCAAATACCTGTTTAGGAACAAGCAAAATTGGCATGCCCCTATCTATATGATGCACGTAATGTTATGCTTTCTTTCTCCTTTTTTCTTTTTACTTTGTTTCTTTTTTCTCCCCTTTTTTTTTCTTTTTATTGTTAATCTTATGTCCTGAAAAGTCATTCTTTTGATTTCTCTATTTCCTTTCCTTTTGCGGTATGCTCAATTTTGATCTTCATTTCTGTCAAATTTTGCTCAATGGGCATCTGCTCTTGTTCTTTTGCACGAGCACCCGTCTTTCTTCTTCGGGGTCTCTATCTGCTTCACCAACAAACATTATATCATGCGTGTGTAGAGATTCTTACTATTCTTTCTGTTCTGCATTGCCCCATTCGATCGTGCTCGGCTATCTTCCAGTTCTTTTGACCCAACATTCTGAGTATTTGTTAATTTCATCATCGGGGTGAGCGAAATGCTTCTTAACCTCAATCTTCTTGTTGCCTCTTGACGGACACCATTCATCGATCTCTGTGCTTTAATTCTTTGGAGACTCACTGTTTACTTTTTATCGTCCCCTCACTTTGTAAGCTCATTCTTGTCATGTTTCGTCCTTCATTTTCTTGAACCAGACAAGGCATCATGGCTGGAATTCGCTTCTTGTTCTTGAGCTGTCTGACACCTATACCTCTGTTATCATCTTCATTCTATGCATTGTGAGGTCATTTCTGGTTAGGGGCTCCAAGAAGCACTTCCACATGATCTTTCTTTTGCTTGGATTTCACTACTATGTCATCAACGTAATCCTCCAATTCCTCATACATCATATCATGAAAAATAGCAGTCATAGCACGTTGATAAGTAGCACCAGCATTCTTTAAACCAAAAGGCATCACTGTGTAATAGTTGTTACCTTTCGGAGTTCAGAAGGTAGTCTTTTCCGCATCCACATGGTTCATCTTGATTTGGTTATAGCCGCTTATACTCATCCATGAATGAGAACATCTCATGCCCAGTTATTTGCGTCTATCTATGAGCAGATCAAAGGGAAGTCATCTTTCGGACAAGCTTTGCTAATCCGAAAGATGGATGGGATTTTTTTCTAGTTAGACCTAGGGAAGAAAAGCCTATCATCCAGTCACCAATGGCTGTTATGTTTAATCGCTAATCGGATATGCTTTAATAAGATAGACCTTAGTCCTTTGAAATGATTATGACTTAGTGCCCGTTGCCAAAGATGGTATCATAGAAGAAAGAGGGTAGAATTCATTTCATCGTAGAACTACTTGGAAATTTCCTTCCCGTTAATCGAGGTATGCACAGCAACTCTCCTATGAAAGGATCCTCAATAAGAAGATCAAGGCAAGGTCCACGGCTGGAGGAAGCAAGCAACCATGAGTTGGATGCCCGCGCTTTGTGAGGATCTTTCAATCGCAACCTTGTGTTCGGATCCTACCACCAAGTAATACATGGAAATTTTTGTTGCTTTAACTTGTCAATTTGCTGATTGGTGTTCCATGAAGGGTATCATTTAGATTAACATACAAGATTTTGAAAACACAGCATAGGAGCTCTGGATATCATGTGCAAGAGTGGCTTAGATTCAACCACTTGGTAATTCAAAGATGTGAAGTCTTCCCTGGTGACTCGGTTCATCCTCATGATTACCGCGTTGCTACAGAGTGCTACTCTTTCTCAATTCTCATTATTTACTCTGCCCCCAAAAGGGTAGGCTTGTATAACCACTTGAGCGCAGAAATATTACTCTAGGAATAGAGTTCTGGGTGGTGCGAGTCTTAATTTTTCCCATGATATCGCCTATTTTCTTTTTTCTTTTTTTTTGTTTTTGTTTTTATCATTATTTGAGGAAATCAATTCGTCACAGTCCTTTGTCTTGAGGATAACGATGGAGCAAACAACACTGCCCCAAGTTACTCGGCATAGTCACGATTTGAAAATATTACCATCACTCATGAAGCTAAGGTTTCTTGAATTGGATGATATATCTCCACCCTATCGCTTCAATGAGTGCCCTAAAATTTCCATACTCTTATCCGAACAAGCCTATTACTGTGTTTGAACATAGGAGTACTTTTTATTATTATTTTCTCCTTCTTTATTTTCATTTCTTTTTTCTTTCTTTTCTTTTTCTCTTCTTTTTTTGTTTTATTTCTATTTTACTACCTAGAAGATTATGCCTAGAGTTTCAATTTCAAGCAACTCTACATGGTTGACATTTAGAGCTTTTTCGTCCTTGAATATCATCGAAAGAGTAATAATCTCGCTTTGCTGACCAGAGTCCGGTGGGGAAGATCACACATCATCGTTGTCACGACATCTATCTAATGTCATATCTTGCAATTGATATCCAGCGTCCTACAACGGCGAGAAAATATCTATGTGCTTTCAAAAACATTATATGTTAAGCGAAATGTGTTCTTTATTGAAATACAAATCAACAAACATGCCCCATCACAAAAGATCTTTACCACATGGGGGCCACATAGAGTTGATCCCTTGTATTACTTCAGGAAGGTATTTTAATGTAGAGACATCTATGGCTTCTTCAGCACTATGTAGATTTGCTTCTCATCCTTGGTCTTCCAACGCTTGATCAGCTCTTGTGTCGTGGTTCCATCATTGACCAGCTTCTTGATTTCCTCCGAAAGGTCTACATTTTACGGTGGGATGCCCCGTGCCCCATATGGAATTCACATGTGCTACTCGAGTCAAAACTATGGGCATACAGATCAGGTGCACTATTCATCGGCCTAGGAACAAGATAGTGACCCTCTACCAGATGAGGCCAAATGTCTGAGATAGATATTCCAAACACTTCCAAATTTGCGCTCGTCCGAGGAATTTTCCTTGATGACCCCGATTTGTCAGTCTGTCTCCTTCTTTTACGGCCACGCGAACCCTGGAGATGACATTCATTTACGTCTCCATCCTTATCTATCTTATCTTCGATTCGGTCCTTAGACTTTAGGCCCAATTTTCCTTCTTTGATTGCGTATTCTATTCTTTCTCCAATCGTCATGAAATCTTGAACCGTTTCTCGATTTCTCCAACATCACATCGAAGAAGGGAGAGGGAAGTGTTGCATGAAATAGGAGTCAACTCTTCTTCCGCTATAGGGGGGTTGGACTTGGGTCGCCGGACATCGCCACCTTAATGCATATTCCCGAAGCTTTCACTTGGTCTCATTTTCTCATTCTAAAGAAACGTCGATGTGGTGCTAAATCTAAAGCATATTTGTATTGATCCAAGAAGGCATTAGCGAGGTCACCCCATGACCTAACTTGGTTTCTGTTCAAGCGGTTATACCACATCATTGCTGGTCCCGTCAGCTATCATGGAAATGGTGGATCAACAATTCTTCGTTCTTCATGTATCCTTCCATTTTTCTACAAAACATGGTTAAGTGAATCTTGGGCAGCTGGTTCCGTCATATCTGCGTAAATTCGGGAACCTTGAAACCGGAGGAATGACCAAATCAGGGACTAGGCAGAGTTCCCTCGTATTGAAAACATTTATCTTCTCTTTCTTCTTAAGCTCTTTCTCAATTTTTTCTTCTAACTGGTCAAGCCTCGACTCTTCAATTTTTTCCATTTTCCGATTAATTCTGCCATCGAACCCCATGTATTAAATGATGAAGCGCCATGCGATGATAAAACAATGCAAAGAATGTGATGCAAATGCAATGCATGAATGCAATAAAGCATTGATTCCGCAAGTGATTTGTCCCTATAGGACATCTTTCATTCAGACCAAAAGGTTTCATTACATCCGGTATTAGGGTTTTACAGATATCGGTGAGCCCTGGCACCTAATGTCTTGACCTCGTTCAACAGTCCTGTCAGCTTTCCTTCGCGGTCCATCTTTGGATCCATATTCTGGCTTATTGGCGCTGTTGCATCGGCTAAATCTGCTACCTGTTGAGCTACTTGTCGGGCTTGAGTCGTAACCATCTTCATGTCCCGGTCTTTCTCCCGTATTGTTTGCTCGGCCTTTTGTAGCTTAACGGTCATTGCCCCAGCACGGATCTCACTGGTATGTAAAGCAGTCTCGAGCCTCACTATCTGTTCTTTGAGTGCTGCGTTTTCTATTTGAAAGGCTTGTGATTCATTCCTTTCCTGTTGCGGACTTGATTTCAGGATATCTTCCATGGCTGCATCGCTTTCCAACTCATTTTGGAGAATGTCGCGTTGGCCTCGCCTTCTTCCGGCTCGTGATAATGATCCGACTTTATTCTTACTATTCTTGCATTTCGCGCTTCCAGCGCTGAACCGTTCCTCACCTGAATCATACCATTGACCCACTCTTCCGCGGTGTCACCTGGATCAAACTCTTGAATTCAAAGTGCAGCTTCTGGTACTCGTCTTGTACGTTCTTTAATTTCATGTTCAGATTGTGCCTCTCATGCTCGAGCTGGCCGCGCTTGTGTGCAAGTTCATCTTCTGAGACACTTTTATTCTTGGCTCCTAACTTTATCCCGCTTGAGTGACCTACTTCTGTGTTACCTGAACCTTGGGCTCGGTATTGACCTTCCTTCGACTTTACCCCTCGGGCAACGGCCGGGGTGGTCAAGAATCGGGGTTGTCCGTCTTGAAACCCAAAATTCCCATTTCGATAAGATCTCGAACTCTGTCCTTCAGGGCCCTACAATTTTCAGTATGATGACTCGAATCGCCTATGTGGTAGCTGCACCAGACACGACTATTGCAATCTTTCGGATAAGGAGGTTTTCTCGGTACAGACTTCATTGGTATGATAAGGTTCCTTTCAACAAGCAACGGAAGTAACTCGGTGCATCTCATGGGTATTGGATAATGTCTTCTGATGTCATTAGATTCTTCCCCTGGTTTTGCCTCTGTTCCCTAGGTATCTACCCCAGATATGCTACTTGTCTACTTCTTGAGATTGATCACAAAGGGATTCGATTTGTCATATTTAACGGTGTTGTCTATTTTGACATTCGACCATTACATTCGCGATTCGCTCCCTAATCGAATCTTTTTCGAGTTCGACATGCTGATTGCCTTTCATCATGGCATTCATCCGGTCCATCATCTCGGACATCCGCTTCTTTAGTCCTTGTATTTCATCCCGTTTGTCACGGGATTGACACCGCTACGAATCTGCTCGTGTCCTTGAATGGTTCTTCTTCGGCTGTCACTGTCCTAGTCTTAGGATGGAACTCTGGAATTGGACCCTCTTCCTTCAGGTCAAAGAAACTTTGGTCCATCATGAACAATCTTCTATTATGGGATAAATCACTCGGGAATCAATGCCCCTGTGTAATGCGAATGCGATGATATGCAAAAACAAAGCAAAAGAAAACAAGTCAGTACCAGGACAAAAATGATAAGTACGTAATAAAAGGGCAAATTAAATGCGATAAGCAAACAAGGCAATCCTATTTACATTCCATCTAAGACACCTAGGTTATTCGCATGGCTCTAACAGGGTGGGTTTCTATGTGTTCTCTACATGCAGTTTTGGTTCTAGGAGGTACCCGAATTGTCCTTGTTGTCCTCTACTAAGAGTAGCAAGGCCCCCGATCATCACCCATTATAGGCTCCTTTCAACCGAGTTCAATTCATGGGGACCCATTCGCTTATGCCCGTACGAATGAACGATATCTTTACGAAAGCATAAGGTACTCGAGCCCCGAAGGTACTTGCTAGGCCCATACGGGAGAACGATATCTCCATGAAAGCATTAGCGTTTTCCCCCCACTTAAAAAGACGGGTTTATATGCCATATTTTAAATGCGTTAAAATAAACGCGCAATTATAACCGAATGTTAATTTAATAGTCACTTTAACCCGGAATTTCCAATATTAGTAAAGCGGTAATTATTTTAAAAGCTTGACTCTCATTTGTTTTTTTTTTGAAAAACAAAAATTTTCCCCAGCGGAGTCGCCATCTGTAGCGATGTCCCTCGTCTTCTCATCGCTAAATAAAACGTGGCTTTTTCGAAGTGTTTTTGAAAGGTGTTTGTGATTCTTTTGGATATAAAATATTTATTCCATGAGGTTTTAAAAGAAATCGCATTTAAAACAATGGAGTCGCCACCGGCCACTTAGGTAGGCCGGACACCATAAAACCAGAGATTCAAAAAGATTGGGTTCGGGAGTCGGTTACGGATGGGGAAGGATTAGCACCCCCACACCGCCCAAAACTGGTACTTTAATAATTACCGCTTTATTAATATTGGACTTTCCGGATTAGAGTGACGATTATTTTAAAATTCGGTCATAATTGCGAATAAATTTTAAGGGCCCCGTTATCCGAGAATAAACGCCCAACCACTATCACTACTACGATCATCGCCCTGTTTACGCTCGGATAAAAGGGCACCGCATTAACAATTTATATATCATATGCAATCTTAGTGGCAAAAATATAAAACATGGCAAAATATTTAAATGCAATAAATATTGACATAACAGAATACTAATCTAACATAAATAATATATTAGACTGGATCATGCATATATACATATTAATCTAAATAATAGATAAAAAAACAACTTTAACAAGTCAGAATAACAAGGCAGGAATAGGTACGTATAGACGAACAAATATTTCAAAAAGACATGCATACTAGTAATAAAACATATTTCAACATATATGGGACAACATATCGTACAAAAAGGGTAAATACACTAACATGTAACCCTAAAAAACAAGAAAACACACACACATATAAAAATACAAAATATGCCATGTACGAATCAACTAAAACATAACATGCTTAATATGAATAACCGGATAAAAAGACGCATGACTATTATAATCTTAATACACATATACATGTAAACATAAAATACGAGGCATATACGAGGGACATAAAATAAAACAATATAATACATCAACATATACGATTATAATACGAACATGAGTATTTACAAAGAAATAGGACTGAAATGAAAGAAAAATAAAAGTTAGTGGAAGAAATTAAAGAACAGTAATAGGCAATTTAAGGACTAAAATGCGAAGTAAACAGAACCTAAAAGGATCAAAATTGTAATTAGACCAAGGGGCAGACCCAAAATGAAAAATTCAAAAACGCGGGATGGTTAAGGGGGTAATTTTACCATTTAAAATCTGAATTCGACTAATTTAGTGATCAAATCGAAATAAAATGGAAAAGAAAAAGGACTGAAATCGTGATTAACCCTTGCGGCAAGACAAAAATGAAAATATTGGAAACGCGGGGGGATTAAGTGTGTGATTTTCCCATTTCACGAAATAATAATAACTATAAAAGCCCTCTTTTTAGGCCTAAATCAAATTTCCCCTCATTTCTTTCATTTTCAATTTTGTAATCCCCAGCCTCGTTCTTATTTTCTCTCAAATATCCCCCATGAAACCCAGAATCCGGCGGCCGGCTGCCGCTAACCGGCACCGGCGAGCCTCCAAAACACACCAAAATAACCCCCGTTTCACCCTCGACATGAATCCGTGGTTGGATTCAGAGGATACACCCCTATTTGCCCTAGATCTAGAAAATACGAAGCGAAAAAAACTATTTTTTAAACCAAAACAAAACTACAAGGGGTCTTCCCCTCCCTTCAGTTCACCATATCCGGCTTGGAGAAGCCGAAAGGCTTATCACTTAGGAAGGGAAACCCACGGACAGCGACAGTAAGACCACTTCTCTCTTTTTTTTATTTATCCCTTTGTATATGCATGTGAAAAAAACAAATAAAAAAAAGAAACAAGTGTTTACCACTGGACTGACTTTCGATTATCACTTGAATGGTTACAACTTTCAGTTTTTGTGTTACAAGATCTCTGTTACCACTCTCTGTTTTTTTTTTGTTACCACTCTGTTACAACTCCCCTTTTGTTATATGCTTCTTTGTTTTGTACAAGTTGTAACTTGCTTTTTCAGATCTGGACTGACAACTTGTTGCTTGTTGTATTTGGCATGTTCTGAGCATGGTGGTTGAATATTGGCATGGTGGCGGTATGGGTGTTCGCAATGCCGGACGCGTTCTCGGCCGTTAGATCGATCCGATCTAACGGTCGAGATGGCTTGAAGGACGAACGGCTGGATGAAGGCCTCGATTTGATGAGACGGGCCCGGATCTTGCCACGTGGAGCTCCGCAATGGAGGAGTCGAGCGCGTGGGGCACGCACGCGTGGGATATTAAAGCGTCCGCGCGTGGACCCACACGCGCGTGTCACTTGAACGGTCCATACGTGTGGAACACGCGACGATGATATTTTTGACTTCTTGGTTGGATCGTGGCCGTTGGATCGGATCTTGATCCAACGCCCCTGACCACCGCGCGATTGATTGTAATTAGATAAGGTTTGGGTTTGGGCCAACTGGGCCTTGTAATTACTTGTAATTGGACTTGGACTTCAATTATTTATTTAATATATATAATTTTTTGGATTTCATTTCATATCAACCCAATAATATTAATAATAATATAATTATAACAGCAATACACATACATGATACAAACATATACTTATACAAGTATAACATATTGGCATACGTATATATAATCATACACATAATTAACATAACATCTATATACACTAAACAAATACGCTCGTACTCTAGATACATACGCGACACACATATATCATTAATATGTATACATATATAGCTTATAATATACATGCACACCATACCTTATATATATTAGTAATACTCATGCAAACAATAAACATATAATATAATAAATATACATGCAACACTAATATGTATTTACAGGTAAAAAAATGAGTGATTACACTACGGGTGTCCATGTTTTGGTACGAGTAGGCCATTTCAAGCTTAGCGTACCAGTACGCGGGTAACTGTTTCGATACGGGCTTAGGCAAATTAAGCCTGTGTTTCGGTACGCAGGTACCTGTTTCGATACGGCATAGCGTTTTCTGAAGGATGTTTCGATACACGAGGCGTATCGAAACGGATTTTGGCTACTGGAATTTGGGGTTTTTAAAATAATAAGTTCATATCGATACGCGTGTACCCGTACCGATACGGATGGCAGTTAAGTTGGTTATTTGGAATATTTTGAAGTTCTATTTTATTGTGTTATAGTCTCTAAATGTTGTGAATGCAATTGAATGAATATGAATGATTCTTTTGAGCAGTTTTTCAACATGTATGCATGAAACCTGTTTAATTAAAGGTTGGTAACATAAATATGAGCTAAGTCCCTGTAATTTACTAAAATTGCAATTTGGTCCCTAAATTGTAATTGAGTTCATTTGGATATCAATTCGATGCCCGATTGAGATGAGTTTTCACCTACGACCAGTATATACATGTAGGATGATACTTATGCATCTAGATGAGATAAAGAAAAAAATGGACGTGTTCGAGTCTCATCTTCACGGTAAACCTAATGTGGCTCGCTCGGTTCGGTCTTGCGACTAGGCCAGGTCGAGGGGGTTACACATAGAATCAAGGCTACTAATGTCATTGATTCCTACAATCACTTTAACACTTACAGCAAGGCCAAAAACATGACCCACATTCGTCGAAGCAACAAAGGCCACAAACGGAGTAGAGAGCCCCACCGGTGAGACCAAAGGTGGAAGGGAAAGGAAAATGAAAATAAAGGCAAGAAAGCGGGTGGGAAAGCAAGAGGAAATGAAAAGTGAATGGGGAGGCCAACCACCTATAATAGGAGCGGCTGATCGCCCGAAAAACTCAAAACCTATGCTAGGGTTTTACAGAGAATGAGAGGAAAGGTTTTTTAGAGAGAGGTTTCAGTAATCTTATTTAGTTTCTATGATCACTAGTATTTAAACCCCCATAATTTAATATTTGTTTGTATTAATTAATATTTATGAATATATGCTAGAAAAGAAAGGAAAAATAATGCAATGATACATGTAAAAAAATGTAAAATGTATGAAAAAAGAGGTGTTGATAAAAAATTGTTCTCGTAAAACAATCTTCGTTAATATAAATGAAATGAAGGTTCCATTAAAAACAAAAACAAAAAAATCACAAATAAAGACAAGCTCTAACTAACGTCAAAAATTAATCCCCAAACCCTAGGGTTTCCAGTTCTCCCTGATTTGTGCTTTGAGCAAGTGATTTCTGCTAGAGGTCTGAGCGTCAGCTTCTTTTGGCTCGACCCTCCCCCTCTCGTTTCCTTGTCCTCTTTGACAATCGTGAGTCTTAAGGTTACACTGGCTTTGGAGGAAAATCGAAGGTAAAATCCTCTTGCTCCTTAGTTCCTTGGTTTTTTTTGTCTCCTCGCCTCTTTCTCTTGGTTGAGGATTCTTCTCCACGAGGTTTTGTTTTCTCTCTCTTTCTCTCTTGGTATGATGGCGATTTTGAGATCTTTTTTGCTTGGTCTATGATTCTGTGCTACGTTCTCTTGAGTGTTGGGTGACTGTGTGTTTTGGTCTTGCCTTGTTCTTTGCTTGCCTCTTTCTCTTTTGTGTTTTTTCGTGGGTGCTATTGGATATCTTAGCCTGGAATGTAAGGGGGTGGGCAACTCTGATACTGTTAGGGGTCTCAAAGACCTTATCGCAAAATTCCACCCCAGTATTGTTTTCTTAAGTGAAAAGGAAAAGAAGACAAAGTATTTGGAAAAATCCAACGCCATAATAAATACAATAAAAGTATGTATGTTGAGATGGCTGGAATAGCTGGAGGCCTGGCACTCTGGTGGATTGAAAAAGTTCAAATTTCAATCATAAAATCCAACCCCAATTTTGTTGACACTGTTATTTCTTTTAGAGATAATGAAGAGTGGTTCTGCACCTTTATATATGCTCCCTCGTATACGAATGAAAAGAAAGATTTTTGGGAAAGTCTTGAAGGGTTTAGGAGTTCTAAAAGTTGCAAATGGTGTATTATTGGGGATACAAATTCTGTTAATGATCAAAACGAGAAGTCAGAAGGTTCTGAGTTTAACCCAGGAAATCCCCAAGACCGAAAGGTCTTGGTAAAATCAGGCTATCACCTCATCCTTAAGTTCTCTCTGAAAGTCTCCCAGGTTCGAGTGATGATCCCACTCAGGATAAACCATCATGGAGGTCAATTTGGGGGCTTTTTATTCCTCTCAAACTCTTTATCTTGAAGGCTTGCCATAATATTGTGCCTACTAAAAATATCCTCAAAAAAAGGATGTACGGGAAAGGCCATCCTTGTGATAAATGTCCGAGATGTGAAGAAAAAGTTTAAAACCTTGAACATCTTTTTTTCTTTTGCCCTTTCGCCATGGCTGTTTGGAGAATCTCGGGCTTTAGCTATTCCTTGTCAAAGTTTGGTTTTCGAGGTTTCTGTAAATGGTGGAAGAAACTTGTTTCTCTCAATAAAGAGGCTCGTTCAATGAAGGTCTTCAACTCATTGCTTTTATTTACTGGTTTATTTGGAAATCCGAGAATTGTTTTGTATTCTTGGCTTTAATTGACTTCTCCATTGATGTTTGGCTCAAAGCTAATCAGGCTTTTGCTGAATTATCTTCCTATCAACCTATTATACCTGAGAGTATTAAAGTCCAGTTAAGCATATATTCTCGATGGAATCCATCGGACCCTGGTTATGGGAAAGCTAACTACAATGCCTCCTATGATTAAGGATCCAACTCGGCTTGTGGAGCTGTGATTCTGCATGATGATTTGGGGAAGATCGTGGGAGAGAAAAAATCCCTTTTCTCTGCTCCTTCTACTGCTTGTGCAGAAGCAATGGCCATCAGAATGGCCCTTTTCCACAGCTATTGAGTCTGGTCTTACTAATGTCAACTTTGAGTCTGATAATGCAGGAGTTATTGGATGAATTAACTCCAAAACGTTATCCGTGTGGGAGTCAGCCGCCATTGAGCAAGATATTGTTAATCTCTTTTTCCTTTTCCTGACTTTTCTTTCTCATTTATTTACCATAATTGTAACCAAGCGGCGGACTGGTTGGCAAAAGCTGGCTGACGTGGTTCTTGTCCTCAAAACTGGATCCAATGTGTTACTCAGGGTTTGAAGCCCTTTTTGTAACTTTTGTCTTTAATCTACTATCCTTTTATCAACAAAAAAAGAGACAAGCTCTAACTCCTAATTCTTTGATTTCATTAAAAATCGAGTCATTTTCTTCCCATAGATAGACACATGGGCAACTCTCTCATACTTGAATGAGGGCTTTACTCATCATATCACCCTTCTTTTTAAACTCTCATCTCATAAGTTTTACTCGAAAATCCCACTGATCATTATTTGCGTCCATTATTTCCTTAAGAGTACCAGCGAGGTATTTGTACTCTTGCATAGATTTTTCAATATCATTCTCAAGTTGCTTTAGCACTATATTCCGTTCATTGGCAATGTTTTGTTGTTGAGTGTTGAAGAGACTCTTCCGACCTTGCCACATTATCCCTTAATTATTGGTTCTCGGTGCGACTAATCACAAGATTATTCCAAGTAACTTTATTTTGTTCCTGCATTACTTGTAGGTCGTGTGAAAGCATCCCAACTTAATCCTCATTTGTATACAATTTCTTCCTCTAATGTTTAGTTTCTTTTTCTTTCTCGTTGAGCTCATGTTCCCATTCTTGTAGAGTTTTACGTAAATTGGCGTATTTCATCCCCTGCTGAAGTTTCTAGGAAGCATCATGCAATCCTTTTCAATTTTCACTGAGGCTATCCATTTTCTGTTAAGCTTACTTGACTGACCTTTATGGAAAGTAAGATCGAGATTAAACTAACTCTTTTCCTCTTCCAATTGTGTGATATTTTTTAAGTTTATCTTTATCTAATTCGCACTCTTGTCGCAGATCTCAGCCTCTGATGGGATCCTCTCAAATGTTCTTCCAAAGACAAATTATCCCATTGATTTGATAAGAGTATACTATTATTTATCTGTTTAGCACAACTAATAATTTGGAGTAAAAAAGTTGAGATGCCATTATCTTTTTCTAGAAAGTCTGACACCAAGAGTTAGAACTAGTTTCCTAAAATGATCCCCTTAACAGAAAAATTGCTTTTACCCAAATTGCTGCAACATGATTAATAGAGCATACTCGGTTGCACCCCATATTCCAAGTAATAGAACCCATTTTTTTTACTATTTATAGCACCCAATTTTAATTCTTGCATTTGTATATAATATCAATATAGACCAACCACAAGACCCGTAAAGCACAGGTTCCGCTGAGGTAGATTAGAATGAGGATGATCGGTTGTACAGGTATCAGGTTCTAACATAAATTCTTACGAGGTTGTAACATAAATGCTTACCATAACAGTAAGATAAATGGTAGTTACACAGATGCTTACCATGGTAAGAAATTGTGTGATAACCTAGAAGGTTATACAATAACATTAATTCTTATAAAACGCACAAGATTTTGAGTTGCTACATAAGTTCTTGCGGAACATACTTAAATTGTTAGAGTAATTGTTAGAAAAAATGTTATAACACAAATTCTTACCCAAGATCAACAAATTCAAAACTCTTTCAACTTATGGTAAGAAATTGTGTTATAACCTAAACTCTTAGAGGATAACATTATTTCTTATCCAACTCATTAGATTTTGGGTAAGTACAGAAATTCTTTCGGAACCAACATAAACTCCTACACAAATGGTAGTAGAATATGTGATAACACAATTTCATACCCGTAAGAAATTGTGTTATGACTTAAAATCGTAGAAGAAAGTATTCTTTGTTACCCAACTCATAAGAAGTAGGGTATCTACACAAATTTTTACAACACCTGCATCAATTATTACATAGCTTACCCCATGTAAACAAATCTAAAACTAGCAAAACTAATGTTAGGAAATTGTGTTATAACATAAACTCTTAAATGATAACTTTATATCTTACCTTTATATCTTACCAAACTTATAAGAAATAGGGTACCTACACAAATTGTTACGTAACCTACATAAATTATTATAAAACTGATAAGAAAAACGGTAATAACACAAATTCTTACCCCGTATCACCAAATATAAAACCACCGAAACTTATGGTAGGAAATTGTGTTATAATATAAACTCTTAAAGGATAAATTTATATCTTACCAAACTCATAAGATATAGGGTAGCTATAGAAATTGTTATGTAACCAACATAAATTATTATAGAACCGATAAGAAAAATGGTAATAACACAAATTCTTACCCCATATCACCAAATCTAAAACCACCGTAACTTATGGTAGGAAATTGTGTTATAACATAAACTCTTAAATGATAACTTTATATCTTACCAAACTTATAAGAAATAGGGTACCTACACAAATTCTTACATAGCCTACATAAATTATTATAGAACCGATAAGAAAACCGGTAATAACACAAATTCTTACCCCATATCATCAAATATAAAACCACCGAAACTTATAATAGAAAATTATGTTATAACATAAACTTTTAAAGGATAACTTTATAACTTACCAAACTCATAAGAAATAGGGTACCTACACAAATTGTTATGTAACCTACATAAATTATTATAGAACTGATAAGAAAAACGATAATAAAACAAATTCTTACCCTCAAATCATTAAATCTAAAACCACCGAAACTTATGGTAGGAAATTGTGCTATAACATAAACTCTTAAATGATAACTTTATATCTTACCAAACTCATAAGAAATAAAGTACCTACAGAAATTGTTACGTAACCTACATAAACTACTATAGAACCGATAAGAAAAAGGTAATAACACAAATTCTTACCCTATATCACCAAATCTAAAACCAACGAAACTTGTGGTAGGAATTTGTGTTATAACATAACTCTTAAAGGATAACTTTATATCTTACTAAGCACAAAAGAAATAGGGTATTACACAAATTGTTAGGTAACCTACATAAATTATTATAGAATTGATAAAAAAAAAGTAATAACACAAATTCTTACCTCATATCACCAAATCTAAAACCATCGAAACTTATGGTAGAAATTATGTTATAACATTAACCCTTAAAGGATAACTTTATATCTTACCAAACTCATAAGAAATTGTTATGTAACCTACATACAATATTATAGAACCGATAAGAAAAAAGGTAACAACACAAATTCTTGCCCTATATCATCAAATCTAAAACCAGCGAAACTTATGATAGGAAATTGTGTTATGACTTACATTCTTAAAGGATAAATTTATATCTTATCAAATTCATAAAAAATAGAGTATATGTACAGATTTTTACGAAACCTACATAAATTATTATAGAACCGATACGAAAAAAGGTAAAACACAAATTCTTACCCCATATCACCAAATTTTAAACCAGCGCAACTTATGTTAGGAAATTGTGTTATAACATAATCTCTTAAAGGATAACTCTATATCTTATCAAACTCATAAGAAATAGGGTACCTACACAAACTGTTAGGAAACGTACATAAATTGTTATAGAATCAGTAAGAAAAAGGTAATAACACAAATTCTTACCCCATATCACCAAATCTAAAACCAGCGAAACTTATGGTAAGAAATTGTGTTATAACAAAGACTCTTAAAGGATAACTCTATTTGTTACCAAACTCATAAGAAATATGGTACGTACACAAATTGTTACGAAATATACATAAATTATACAACCAGTGTGAAAAAAGGTAATAACACAAATTCTTACCTCATATCACCAAATCTAAAACCAGCGAAACTTATTGTAGGAAATTGTGTTATAACATTGACTATTAAAGGATAACTTTATATATTACCAACTCATATGATATAGGGTACCTACACAAATTGTTATGTAACCTATATAAAATATTACATAACTGATAAGAAAAAAGGTAACAACATAAATTCTTACCGCATATCACCAAATCTAATACCAACGAAACTTATGGTAGGAAATTGTGTTGTAACATAAACTCTTAAAGGATAACTTTATATCTTTTCAAACTCATAAAAAATAGAGCATATGCACAAATCGTTACGAAACCTATATAAATTATTATAGAATCGATACGAACAAAGGTATTAACACAAATTCTTACCCGATATCACCAAATCTTAAACCAGCGAAATTTATGGTAGGAAATTGTGTTATAACATAAACTCTTAAAGGATAACTCTATATCTTACCAAACTCATAAGAAATAGGGTACCTACACAAATTGTTACAAAACGTACATAAATTGTTATAGAATCGGTAAGAAAAAAGATAATAAAACAAATTCTTACCTCATATCACCAAATCTAAAACCAACGAAACTTATGATAAGAAATTGTGTTATAACATAAAAACTTAAAGGGTAACTTTATATCTTACCAAACTTATAAGAAATAGGGTGCTTATAGTAATTGTTACGAAACCTACTTAAATTATTATAGGACCTGTAAGAAAAAAGCTAATAACACAAATTCTTACCACATATCACCAAATCTAAAACCAACAAAACTTATGGTAGGAAATTGTGTTATAACATATACTCTTAAAGTATAACTCTATTTGTTACCAAACTCATAAGAAATAGGGTACCTACAGAAATTGTTACGAAACCTACATAAATTATTATAGAATCGATAAGAAAAAAGGTAATAACACAAATGTTTACCCCCATATCACCAAATATAAAACCAGCAAAACTTATGTTAAGAAACTTTGTTATAACATAAAATCTTAAAGGATAACTTTATATCTTACCAAACTCATAAAAAATAAGGTACCTACACAAATTGTTATGAAACTTACATAAATTATTATAGAACCGGTAAGAAAAAAGTTAATAACACAAATTCCTACTCTATATCACCAAATCTAAACAAGTGAAAACTTATGGTAAGAAATTGTGTTATAACCTAATCTTTTTCAAGATATCCTTATTTCTTACTGAACTCATAAGAATTATGGTACATACACAAATTCTTATGGAACCTACATAAATTCTTATAGAAGCTGTAAGAAAAAAGGTAATAACACAAATTCTTACCCGAGATCACCAAATCTAAAACCCTTTCAACATATGGTAAGAAATTGTGTTATAACCTAAACTTTTACAAGATAACCTTATTTCTTACGAAACTCATAAGAAGTTGGGTATCTACATAAATTCTTACGGAATCTACATAAATTCTTATCAAAATGGTAGTAAAAATGTGATAACACAAATTCTTACCCGAGATCACCAAATCCAAAAACCTTGTTCAAAATTGATATTGTTCGTCCATAATCGATTCTAATTTGTTGCATGTTTGATTCCGAAATCGGTATTGTTCTTGTGGTACTGGTAGTTATATTAAATGTACCGTTACTATTGTGTAGCATCGGTACCATTTTAATTCACTACCTACAAAAATTCGTAGCATGTGTATTAACACTCTTGTATGTGTACCAGTACTAATCTACAATTTAGACATACATCTTCATGGTATATAGTCAGTAGCACAAGAACAATTTCGATGTCATGCAGACAATTTGTAGTTTTTAAATAAAAATCACTTGGAAAATTGATTTAAACTTATTTTCAATGACTAAGAAAATTTTTATGAAAGTTTTTAAAGGGAAAATTGTTCTAAACCCTTGGAAACAGTAGTTCTAAGCAAAAAAATTGTACGATTAATAGTATCGAAAGACAATAGATATATAAGATGATAAGCACAATCTAAGAAAAAGTCAATGGTAATCCAAAATAATCATAGTTACATAAGATTAATGTCATAATCTAAAATATATGCATAATGTAGAATATCCAAATATATCTAAATCATTCAAAATGAAATTACAAAACTAAAAACATCAATGCAACAAAAAAACATCCAAATTGTCATCCATAAATTCATAATGACAACCAAAGACATAGATGCAAATCATGAAAAACAAGAGAAATAAATCTATCAAACATCTTATGCCGGTGGTGGGTCAAAGTCGGAGGACGAAGCTCGAAAAGTTAAAAAGTTCCAAGAGAGAATGACAACCTCATCAAACAAAGGGTTGAACCAAGAAATAAATTAACCACGAACTTCCCCAAGTATAACAAAGAGACATTGTTAAAGAAATCGGATAAGTCAACCTGCAAAAAAAGCAAATAAACATTTCTTGAAGAAAAACAAATAAACATCTTTGCAACAATTCAATCCCAATTTTCAATAAATTTTATTCACCAAAACAATAAGTTTAAAGATTATATATATATTATTAAAAAGGAAAAGGGATTGAAAAATAAAATGTGTTTAAGTATAGTGTTAAACCAAATTGTAATAAGGCAAAATTTATATGTATAATTATGTTAAATTTCATATGTAAATATATACAAAGATGAGAACAATATATAAGTATATTATTTTAAAGAAATGAAAATTTTATGTAATATGTAAGAACGGTACAAATACCATCAAGAATAGTATCGATACTACATGATACTTTTAGCTAAATTTCTACATTCGTTCAAATGGTATTGATACTGCAAGAACAATACCGATAACAAAATACAGAAAATACCATTTTAAGCTCGAAAATGCTCCTCAATCTAACTCTAATCGTCTCATAGTGTCCCTAAGACTATACCTAAAGTCACCAACGTTATTCACGCATCATTTAACATAATTACCAAGCATTTGTAACGTCAAACTCATTTCAAGAATATTCATTCACTAAATTTCGCATGGAATGCATTTCTACACATATTTAACCTACAAGGTTCAACCTTTATGACTCATATGCCACCTACTAGTAATGATAGTATATTACCTTGCAGAAAACATCCCAAAGGTGCCTTTTTATCCCGTTTGTAAGCTTGCTTATTGTTTCTACTTTTGGAATACTCTACTCCTTTTAATATTATCCATCATCATACAATACTTAATGAAAACAAAAGATTAATGGACAAATTAAATTGAAAATCATCTACCAAAATCTTTCACAACCTATAATAAAGCCTAGCCCAAGCAAACCTAGCCACTCCATAAAAACCAAAGAGATGAAGACTTTTATCTTATTTTCAAGTTTCATATATGAAGAACAAGAATCTTATCTCAAATATTACTCTATTCCAATGCACACTTGTAAAAATGAAATTTTGAAGAAGATTGAAAGTGGGTTTTTGTGGGTGGTATCGATTTTGACGTTTGATTTATTAAACACCCTTTTATCTTTTAAATGGTAATCAGTTAACCTTTTCATCCTTTTACCTATTTCCTTTTTCTTTTTATTTAATCTAGCGATTCAAATTTTATTTCATCATTAAACACTCCATCCAACGGTAGCGACAGTACTGCCTTAAATTAAGGGGTTTCTTTTTAGACTCACCCCCGTCAAGCTATATCTTTAGCTTTGAGATTTTTAACACTAACGATCCACTTGTCTTTAGAAATATTCTCGAGACATTTTTCCTCTAGAAATTACCTCAGTGAAATTAAATTTTAATTTGATGTACTTATAAAAGATATTGTAATTAGGGGTGATAACGAGCTGAGTTGAGCCCGAATCTGGGCAAACTAAGCTTGGGCTCGAAAATTATACTATTGAACTCGGCTCAAAAAAAGTTATAGTAACCGACAAGGTTTCAAATAGCGAGCTATCTCACGGCTACCGCTATTCCCGTTAAGAGTATAAATGAAACAAAAATAGATTGAACTTCATGAGCAACTATAGCCTACATAGAAATTATAAAACCGATACAAATAACTAGTATACTTGATCTTTTAGCCCAAAAGCCAAGAATGGTATGCAATACTTCCTAGCGTTAAAAGAAAAGAAGATTCAAGACTGCTGCTGCTACTTCTCTTCATCCTCCTCAAACCAAGGGTCTCCCCATCATTTCATGCATATATAATGTAGCAGAATATATAAAAGTCCTACGTCACTTTCTATTTTTCTCTTTGGCAAAAGCATGTGGCTAGGGGGCAACGGAATAATGGAGTTACTGGCTTACTGCATGTTAGCAAATGCTACTTTAATGAAGACCATAAAATTACGATATAAAACCATCAAATTTTCATCTTTACTCAATTAAATCTTTAAATCATTTTGAAAAAAAAATCAACCCCACTTTTGGGATGAGTAAATATCGATTTCAATCATATCACTCTTTAGTTTTATTATTTTAAAATTTGATTTTCTCTTAATTTAGAGTGTAAAGTTTATTTTTGTTCAATTTAATCCTTTAATTTTAATAATCACTTATCTAAGTGTTAGAAAGCACTCTAACAATCATTAGAAGTGATTTTAAAAACTAATTTGATTTATTAAATACTATATATAATATTGTATATATAATTATTTCGAACCTACTCACGAGCTTTCGAGCAGAGCTTGGGTTGGCTCGACTCGGCTTGTTAAGGTCTCGAGCCCGAGTCGAGCTCGCTCAAACTGAACTTTGACCGAGCCAAGCTCGAGTAGCTCGCGAGCTGGTCAGGCTCATTATCACCTCTAATTGTAATATATATTCAAAATTTTGTAAAATATATTTTATAAATAATAAAATGATCTCAATTAAAAAATAAAAAGATAAAAAAATCAATAAAACTTATAATGTGTGTTTGTTTCACTGAAAATATATTTTAAAAATTATTTTCAAAAAAATTACTAAGTAACATAAAATAATTTACACAACCCCGAAAATGGTTTTCAAAATCTACTTTCTAAAAATTTCAATTAAGTTTTTAAAAATAATTTTCAAAATTTATTTTTAGTGAAATAAAAAAGACCCTTCATCGTAAGACGAACAAAAAAATAAAAGAAATAAAAAAGCTAAAGAAAAAACAACTTGAGAAGTCGGTGTGAGAAAACTGAATCGGCGCGAGCTTCTAAAATTTTGAGGCGCCAATTTTCATTTCAGGAGCACTCTTGGCGGGAAGAAAACACTTTTTTGAGTTGTTATCAGTATCACCGCTTATCCTAAAATAATGAAAAGCCAAAAAAAAAGAGAGAGAAAAGATTGGCGTTTCTTCTCTGCTTCCTTGTGTTCTCTCTTTATCTGCATATATCAGCCTTCATTCTCTTTTCTAGGGTTAGCATTGGACCCTTCTTCTTGGTTATAATGGCGGATCCAGTACATGTGATAGGCGTGGTTGATGATCCGAAAGTCCCCAAAATGGTTGGCCATGATGAACCCAAGGAAACCAAGAAGCGAAAGAGAACATCCTGGGTTTCGGAGACCCTGAGTGATGAACAGAGAGAGGCAAAGATTAAAGGATTGAAGCAGGAGATAGATGGACTCTTTCGGTATTATAAAGAAGTGGTGGAGCAGAAATCGGGTTTTGTAATCGGCTTACTCGAGTCCGGTTGTTCATTGAATTCACTGGTTGCAGTGCTGATTGAGGAGAGCGACTTGCCGCTGTTGACATTGGTTGAGGCAATTCATGAAAAGGTCAAGGACAGAATGGGGAATGTGAGTGTGGCCGCGGTGAAGAGCGCGGTGCTATTTGTCGGGCAGAGAGTGAAATATGGATTGGGAAACGAAGATGCTGATGTTTTGGAGGATAATTCTCAATCTTCTCTCTGGTGTTGGGAGGTGATTCGTTTTTATTTCCTTTTGACCTTTTTGTTGTTTTATGCGTTTACATTCTCCTATACATTTACCTACTTGTTTACATTCTGATGTCATAGACAAGAGGCTTAAAGTTGATGCCAAAATCTGCGCGTGCCGAATTAAAAATCCGGCGTACTTGTAGGAAGAAGATTAGTGAGAGGATTGCTGCTGTTTCCGGTACGGATAATTTTATCTTATTTCATGGTTGAATCTGTTCTGATGCAACTGGATATGCATGCTATTGAATTGCCCCTATTGCAAGCTCTAAGCATGCGGGTATTTTATCTTGTAATTCAGATTTGTCTCATCAAGCTTTTCTAGGTTATTTCCATCTTCATTTCACAAATTAGATATCTCTGTTGCTAGGTGACAACTATTTTAGACAGGTTTAGAAGAAATCACTATGCTGATGTTTCCTTTTGTTCCCTCAAGTTATTGGTTCCTTCAACAGTCTTTCTTCATTGATGTAATGCTAGGGTTTCATATTGATTAGAAATAAGAATTGATTTGATGTGTCATTCTTTGGCTTGTGATCTGCATGGATTATGATGAGAAAGTTTTCAATTGTAATGCTCCTAGTTTATGCTTCACGTGTGTTACTTATCATGTTTATGACTCATTTCAGAAATGATTACTCTTTTAGAGAAGTATGCCTTTTTTGATTGCAATGCTCCTAATTTATGCTTCAAGTAGGTTACTTATCATATTTATGGCTCATTTCAGCGATGATAACTCTTTTAGAGAAGTCAGGGGATAATCAGAAATACAAGCATGATTTCATGAAAGCCTCAGAAAAGCTTGTCAAAGTATTAAATGAGGCAGACATTCGCTTCTTAATGTGTAACATGTCACAGCAGAGTAGTGCTGAAATGTATGTATCTATAACAGTTCAATATATATTGCTCTTTAATTATTTTATTTACAGTAAAAGTTATATCTGTTGCTTAGGGGTGAGAAGGAAGCTAAGAGAGAAGAAAAATTGTTAATAATGCAATTAAAGAGGAATAAAAGAGAAATAGAGCAGGAGAAAATGAAAGCGGATCGTGAGCTCCAGAAGGAAAAGTTGCAAAATGTATGTCCAAATTTCCAAAGTTTTTGGGCTGTTTTATTAGCCTTTTTCTTTAACAGAATTTGCTATATATGTATATATTCTGTTTACAGTGAATGGTCCTATTGCAGGAAAAGGAGAGAAAGCGGTTGCAGGAAGAAGCAGAAATATCTCAAAGGCGTCGTGAACGAATGGAGGCTGAGATGAAGAAGCAGCTGCGGAAGCAGCAAGAGGAAGCTGAGAGAGACCAATTGCTGCGTGAGAAGGAAGAGGCAGAATTGAAGAAGAAACTTTTGATTCAAAAGCAAGCTTCTGTAATGGAGCGCTTCCTCAAAAAATGTAAAACATCACCATGCCAAATGGAGGAATTAACTAAGCCAATTGCATTATGCGCATCCATCCAAAAGAGTGAGAAACTGCCTGAAGCAACTACTCTCACCATGGACAGTGCTCTTCTATCCCATGAAGAAACAAATACTCATTATCTCCGCAAGTGAGTTTCTCTGTTTTCTTTAATTTTTATAATTTTATTGGGTTGTGGTGTGAGTCATTGATATGTGTATATGTATGATATTATATTATGTTTTATAAAGTTTGGATTTTTTTGAAGAGTCATCCATGGTTATTGAAGTTTAAGCCTGAACAATACAGCTTTTGCGTCTTGGTTTATTTTGTTTCAAGTTAAATGCTAGAATTGCACTTTTCAGGTTACACTTGTCTTCTTGGCGTCACTTAGGTCATTCTCTCCATTCAAATCAAAAACAGTGTTGGGGCATGCGGAAGAAACCTAAGATTGAATTGTTTAAGGAGCTTAAGTTAACTGCTAATAAAAGGTTATCCCATGATGAATTGAGTGTTGAAGGGCTAGCAGATGGATGGGAAGAACAGAATCCAGATGTTAAGAAGTGCTGTGTAAGGAAGCAGTTGTTGCAGTTTGATAAGAGCTATAGACCTGCATTTTATGGTATTTGGCCCAAGAAAAGGTAGGCTCCTATTTCTTTCATTTGCACCTTTTTCCTTTAAGTTAAGCTATACTCAGTCTAAAAGTTCAGTTTATAGTTGAAAGGTGCATTGTTAAATAGAAGATAATTAATTAGCAACGAATTAATATTGAATTCAACTTCCTGAACTGTATTCTTTAGTTATCCTTGAAATTACAAAATAGCTTCCCTTAAATGATTAAAAATTTAATCACTCTGCACTTGGGTTAGATTTTATGATATGTATGAGCTTATGTGTAGGGATCTAGTATCTAGCGTGTTCATTCAATGCTTTTAACTAGGATGAGCTAGATTTGGAAACACTTTCTTAACATCGGGTTGAACTCAACAATTATACGAGCTGACTTGAAGTTAGCTGAACAAAGTGCAGATGAAGAAAAACTTGTGCATGGATCTCTTTGCAATCATTCCTTTTTTTTTCTACGGTCTTTAATGAACAAAATAGGACAATGAGTAATTCTATTTACATTTCTAAGACTGCGTTTTAAATGGAACAATATTAAAAGCCCGTTTAAGTGGGACAAAAGGGTATTTGAGTGTTATTTGGTTTGTTTTCATTTATGTGAAGGTGTTCATTTGATGCTTGCCTTGCTTAGAATATCACCAATACATTGATAATTTGTGGTTTTGTTGTATCTTCAGCACTGCTGTTGGACCTCGCTGCCCATGGAGGAAGGACCCAGATTTAGACTATGATGTTGACAGTGATGAAGAATGGGAGGAGGTACTGTAAGCTTACTGTTCAGACTGAAATTTAGATGTAAACCTGAAAATAACATTCTCATTTCACAGGAGGAGCCTGGTGAAAGCCTCTCAGATTGTGATAAAGATGATGAAGAAGATTTTTGTGAGGGAGGCTCCAAAGCTGATGATGAAGATGAAACTGAAGATGAATTTTTCGTACCAGATGGTTATTTGTCAGAAAATGAGGTAAAAAACTGACTTGGAAGATATTCTCGTGACTAGCTTCTGACCAGAAAAAGGATGTCCAGTATTACTCAAAAACTGTAGGCTCAAAGTGCTTATTTGTGGCTTGCATGCAGGGGGTGCAAGTTGACAGGATGGAAACTGATGTTCGTGTTGAGGAGATTCAAAGTTCCCATACTAGTGAGCGAGATGTTCAAAATGAGGAGTTTGGTGCTTTGCTTCGGCAACAGAAGTACCTGAACAATTTAACTGAGCATGCACTTCGAAAATCTCAGCCATTCATTATATTAAATTTAATGCATGAAAAAGTGTCGCTGTTAACGGCTGAAGATCCTAATGGTAATCCTAAATTAGAACAGACATGCTTGCAAGCTCTAAGCATGCGGGTATTTCCTGGTGGCCTACCTGTAGAGATATCGATTGATAGCATGGAACATGACAATCAAGAAGCTTGTTTGTTGGGTGAGAAGGCTGTTGCAACACCGGTATTATCTGTAGCATCAATTCCTGAATCAGATTTGCCTCTAATCGTAAGTTGCACTTCAAGCAGAGTTTACCGTGAAATGTCCTTTGAAGGCTTGTACTATGCTGAAATGTTTTGGTGCTAATGATGGTTTTTGCTGGGTTTAGGTATCTACAATTCAGTCATGCGCCCATGGTATCAATAGGTTGGTAGAGTCTTTGCAACAGAAGTTTCCTTCAGTTCCAAAGTCTCAGTTAAGGAACAAGATTCGTGAGATATCAGATTTCTTTGATAACCGGTGGCAGGTCAGTTGGTCACTGCTGGTATCTTGTTGTAGATTTTCTGATTATTTTGATTCTTCAAAGTTGTGAATAAAGCTGATGGTTACATATGTTTGATGCATACATTCAACATCGAGCAGTGACCATAGGGCTTCTCACAAAAATATGTTCTGATCTTTTTCTGTAGGTCAAGAAAGAAATCTTAGTGAAGCTTGGCAAGCCAATTTCACCAGGTATTTTATGCATCCATCTGGTTTTCCTCAACCTCAGCTAGATTAACCATTAATTCCCTTCGACTGAATCTCTATTCTCTTTTAACCCAACTGACAGAGAAGGGTGGTGGACGAACTAAAACTATTGCTTCATTTTTCACTAAAAGATGCTTGCCACCTCCTGATAAGAGTATGAGCGGCAGCAGCCCCGTTGAAACTTCTCCCCAGCAATTAATGAAGCCAGGTAGTGATGGGAAGGGGCAGGAGCAGGGGCTAAACAGCGATACATACAACCACCATACATAGCCTGCCTAACCTTTGCATACTTGATATTTTTGCAGACAACTAGCCAGTGGTGGTAATCTTGATGATTAGAACATGGTACTCTGGTGGTATATAGGGTATGTTTTGAACATGTTGGTGGATTGTAGTTTTTGTTCGAAACAGTGGTAATTTTTATACTTTTAATTTAAAGATATAAACGAAATACATCTGACATGATTGTTTGTGCTAACCTTGCCAAATGGTTAAAGCTATTGTTGCCTTGGTATGTATGTCGTTTTTTCTTAAGCACTAAAAACCAGAATAATGAATTTCAACACATGTTAACTATTTCTTTTCTTCTAGTTCAAAGCTAATGTAGTTACAACTCGGATCTTTGACTCAAAAAGCACTCCAATAAGGGTTTCAATTTGTTGCTAGAATTCTGCCTGTGTTGATTTGTTGATTATAGGTAGATAGGGACGTTGCAAAGCATTTTGTGATAAGATTTCGTGGTCATCTGTTCATTGTTCGATCTTACTCCTATCTTACACGATATGATTAGTATTGATGTTTTAAAAGTTTTTTTTTTTAAATTTTGACCATAATTATTTTAAATATTTTAATTATTTAGATTTTATAAATATATATATATATATATTTTAAATTATTTGATTGAAAGTTTCTAAAATATTTTTTCATAATTTTATCAATAATAAATTTAAGTAATAATAAGTTAAAGTTAAAAAAAATTGACCAAAAAAATTAATATTGTACATATTGAATAGTACAAAGAAAGTATTATTTTTTTCGATATTCTATTATCGATGTAGAGAAAGTTTGTCTTCCGATGACTCAGTTTATGTGAGCAAGCTAGTGATCTTTTGTTAGGTGTATGTGTTTTAAAGGTTGAGATTCTGAGTTTTATTATTATTGATTTTTTGAGTTTTTCTGAATCTTGTTATTGTTGATTATATTTTAGAAGTTGAAGTAAAAATTGCGAAAGAAGTTGAAGAAAATACTGTGAAAGAAGTTGAAAAAGAAATGAAAGTAAAGATTAAGAAAGAAGTTAGTGATAATGATTATAATTGGGGAGATGAATAGTACATGAAAAATGATGAAATAGGAATTAGGGTTCAAAGGCAAGTGGATAACATTGGCTTGAGGGTGTAAGTGTGAGTATGGATCCTGAGTTAAAACCAGACATTAAAAAACCTGATGAATTGTATAATGAGTCTGTGTATTATGAATTTAATTCTAACACTAACATGATCAACTCTCAATTTGTTAAAAGTTTAATATTTCCTAATAAAAAAGTACCAAAGCAAGTTGTAAGACAGTATGTGAGGGTGAATAGGGTGAAAGTCAAGCTTAGGCTCGGTTCGGTAGAGTTTTTTTATCCAATTTTTGGAGAAATTTTGCCGAACGAGTAGCTTTGGCGCCTCCTCACCTTATTTTTCCGCAAAATTTACTTTCAACAGTTACGTTTGGAGAAGCCAAAAATTCTAACTTCTCTCCAAATACGACTTCTCAACCTAACTTCTAGTTCTATAACGGCGTTAAACAGAACCTTAATAAAAATAACATCAAAATGTTTCTTTTTCAAGCAATATGCAAGGAAAGATGTAAGGAAAGTTGTCCATAAAAACTGTGGGCTGCCCAATGACTCCTAAGGCAAGTATGGATCTGACTTGACAAATTAACATCATACTTAACTTTTATAATTGTTCTCAAGCCATGAAAAATAGGAATGTAACAACTGATTGGATGACAAAGTACTACATTAAAAAATTTATGGCTGATAATGATTATTTTCTGAAATCGTTGCAATGAGACGTGTTGGAAGAATTTATTATACTTGTGTCCATTGTCAAGAGTGTCACGGCTAAGAGCACTGCCCAAGGAATGGTTGAAGGGGATTGTAAAGGTTAATATGGAAAGATTTATGAGTGCTCGCAAGAGTTGAGGACTACAAATCTTGGAACAATTACAATTTATTCTCTCTGTTCCACTGAAAATGTTTAGTATTGACTTTTTTGTCAAATTTTTTAACTTTAATTTTTTTATTGCTTTAAATTTATTAACGATAAAATTATAAAAAAAATATGTTTTAAAAACCTTCAATCAAGTAGTTTAAAAGTATATATTTTATAAAATTTAATTAATTAAAATATTTAAAATATTTAAGGTCAAAGTTTAAATATTTTAATTTTTAAAAGTTAATAGTGAACAAATTTAGTGGAACGAAGGGAGTATTATTTAGACTGTAGATTGTTTCAGATGATGTATATATGTTCAAAAGCTTGCAAATTAGGGTTTAAAGTAAGTTGCAAGAGGATAATCAACATTGATGGTATTTTTTAAGGGTTTTTTTTAGGGTATTTATTGCCAATTGTAGAGATTGATTCAAATGATTGCATCTATCTCATAGCGTATGCTACTGTAGCGAGTGAAAATTATTTTTCTTTGTACTAGTTTCTGAACATTTTAAAGATAAAGTGAAAGGCTTTCATAAAAATTCTCGTAGAGTCGAGAATGAAATTTTTGTTTTGTACATGGTAGATCATGAATTAGTAACTGCATCTAATCTCTAAAAAATCCCAATTGTTTCAACTTTTTTTTAGGATTCATACATGCACTGATCCAGTCAAAAAACTTGTTCCAGGGCAACTACTCCGCTAAGCATATCTTCCTGCCTGCCCTGGGTTTTCTTTGCTCGGATTTCACAATCAATCCCAGATCCATCCATTTGAGGGAGGTAAAATTCCGCGCTCTTCTAATTACTTAGAGATATTTTAACCCCTTTACATCTAAGGCTCTTCGAAGCCCTATTAGCCCTATATATTCAAGAATAGGGTTTACCATTTCTTTCATGTTTGATAGACATAAAATTACCTTTGAGATTTGTATTCTTTTATTTGTTTTTCATTTCTTGTTTTATTAAGTTACTGACTTGGGATTTCAATGTAGAGACTTGTAGAAGCTATGGAAAAATTATACACTAATGCAGAGAGTAGAAAATGTGTTAGACAAATATAGACAAATTTCAAAGAAAAACAAAAAGGAAAAGCTCTAAAAGATGTTAGTTTGGAAGGCTGCTAGAGTTACATATATGTGAGAGTTTTAAGATGTTTTGGAGAAGTTGAAGGCACTATCAGCGGAAGTCTATGATTAGATTAAGGATAATGACTCTTTCCACTGGTCCGAATCACATTTTTTCACTAGGGGCAAGGGTGATATGTTCTTTAATAGCATTTGTGAGTATTTTACCAAGGTAAATAAAATCAACTTTCCCTCAACTAGGGATGGGCATTTTACCCGGCTCTGTCGGGTTCCGACCCGGCCCGATTGGGTCGGATTTTTTAATGAAAAACTCAGGTTCGGGTCGGGTTGGGTCATTTTTTATTAAGGGTGAACTCGGGTCGGGTGCGGGTTTAGGGTGGAAAATATCCGACCCTACCCGAGACTAATTGTGTAATTTTCTCCTAAAATTTTTAGAGATATTTATAATAATACCCCTATTTATATACTTTTTATAATTAGGTCCTTAAAATTAATTTTTTATTTACAATTTAGTCCTTCAAATTATATTTTTTTACAATTAAGTTCCATAAAATTATTTTTTTATAATTAGGCCCCTAAAATTGATTTTTATATAGTTTGGGTCGGGTTTAATATATTTATTTTCGGGTCGATCGGGTTAAATGTTTTTAAAAAATATATTCGGGTCGGGTTAGGTGCAGGTTTGAGGTATTTATTTTCAGGGTTCGGGTGGGCCAAAAACCCGACTCGTGCCCATCTCTACCCTCAACACCCCTTTATCTCTCATTTGTTTTTGCATCCGCCTTACACCTCTCAAACCCTCTATGCTTTTTCCTCTCTCCTTCGTCTTTTCGGCGATTAGCTTTCCTCCGTACGTACATCACACCGCTCATACCAAAATACTTCCCTTGTTTGAATGACTAAAACCTTGGTCTCGTATCTTTGTTGTCGTCCATCATTTGCAAGGAACGGTGCTGTTTCAAAAAATTTATACTTGTATCATGTACTGTTTCAAAAACCTCTACTGGAGTTCGAGTTATGATCATCTCTTTAAGTTTCTCAAAAGAGGATATCCCAAAAATCCAAGTGGTTTAGAAGTATCCTTATCGATATTGCAAGGTGAAAAAAGGCTGCAGGTATCCTATATCTTGAGTATTATTCACTAACTAACGAGTACTTAATTTTTTAGTTCTAAATCCATCCTCCATTAAAACAAAATAACGAACTAAAATAAGTCGTAATTGCACCTTCTATGTCATTGGGTGCATTGTCATAATTATCACGAGCTCCTGTTACATATACTAAGCATGGTCGTCTAGCCTCGAATCTAGTCTATTCTTTCACTCTAAACAGGTCTACCTGATGAATTGTATAATGACATAGAAGGTACTGAAGAAATGATCATGTGATATGTAGGTTTACCTTGCCTTGTATAATGACTAGCAGTTCCTGAAGTAGTAGGTTTACCTTGCCTTGTACCTCTAGTAGGTTCCTGAACAGATGCGTGAGATTGGCTCTGCACAAACGAAGTTGTAGGAGGATGTGGACAGGCACTGAAGAAATGATCATGTGAGCCACATCTAAAACATGTGCATGTCTTCATTCTACACTCCCAATTATGCTTTTTATTACAATAAGAGTAGATATGTAAAGGATGAGAAGTTGTCGAACCACCCATACTACTAGTCGAAATTGTTGGTTTAACTCTAGAATAACTCTAATGGTTTGTCTCTTCCCTAGGCCTTTTAGCAGTGTGGCTAATAGAACTAGGCTGAACCAGTGTGATTGGTTACTTCTTGCTTCAATCCCATCTTGAGCTCTCTATTTTTTCTTATATGCTTTAATCCTCTCTACGGTTTTATATCGGTCAACCAAATAATTAAAGACCTTGTCTTGATGTGGAGCTATCTTTTCCTAGATCAGTATAAGAAGACCTTTCAAGAACCACCTACATTTTTCTTTATTGGTGCTCACTAACCCAGTTGTATACTGACTCAGCCTAAAAAGTTCTCTCTTAAAATCAGGAACGAACATGTTGTTTTGCTTAAGATCCATGGATTGTTGTCGATTGTTCTCTAGATACTGCTCTCTCACATAACGGTTTCGGAATGCATCCTGAAAAACTTCCATGTTAACTGATCAACCGCAACTGATCTCTGTTATGCTTTTCTCCACTATTGTGCTTCACTATGCAGTAGTGGAACTGCGACCCTCAATCTCTGACCCATAGGAATATCCATCTCATCAAACAGTCTCTCCAGGTTTTTCATCTATAATTTCACAATAGAGGGATTTCTATTAATCATACCCTCAAATATTTTTATCCCAATAGCTAGAAACTCTGTGGATATGGGTTTCCTCGAACCTTCTAATTGACCTTGAAGAAAACACAATAATTCTTGATTCACAGTGGCATTACCCAGCCTAACAGTCTCATTATCTTCAGTATCATGGCAAATCCCCCATGGGTATACTAAACATGCGGTTATCCACCTCCAGTCTGTTGACCCTTAGTTTGTTGACCCTCAGTCTGCTCGACCTCTTCAGAATTATGCAACTCATTCATATTTTCAGTCGCATCACAAGGAGGCAAAGAATCTCTATCAGTCATAGTAACACGACTTCGACCAGCCGCAAGTCTAAAACTCCTACAAGGTGACATAGCAAACTATATACAAAAGACAACCATTCTAGAATCATATTTGGTACTGGAGTCTCGGATTAAAACATAATTTATTTGATAAAAACCAATAAAAATAATATGGTTGAAAGGTAAATAATAAGATAATATGTTTTTTTAGAAAATCATCATTTACCCAAAATATTTTTAAAGCATGCAAAAATCAGAAAAGATTTTGAAATAGACTATTGTGAGCCTCATAATCTGAGGGTTGAACCTGACTTTGATACCACTAAATATAACCCTCTTTATCCGACCTAGAAGGTATGATCGAGTCTAGAAGGTCATCTTTGTAACTTTTCCTTCAAGTAACCACTTTGAATATAAAGAACTATAATTCAAAAATAATTTCAACTTCAAATAACATAAAATGTTTTAATGGTTTATAAAATCCAAAAGTAACCATGATTGTCTAATAATTTAATAAAATCAATTGAATAGAAGTATACGAAGAATGAATATTGAAAATAAGGGTTAAATCCCAAAAATAGTCTAAGTCCCAAAATTACATCAAAGCCCCAATAAAAGTGATAATAATAAAATAGTCTGAAAAATAATGTAGCCTTAGTGGAATGTAAACAACACGGAAAACGCTAGAGATCCTCCGAGTACCAAGTCGCCTAGTGTCCAAGGATATCTATCAGAAAAATAATAGGGGAGTGAGCTAAAGAGCCTAGTGTATCTCTAAAGTCAAACAACAAAATAGTATTTTCTTAAAAGATTTTATAAAAGTATAGTAAATCACAACACAATGACATCATATCACACGCACAACGTAATACCCAACTACATTCTCCAATCACAGTGGTGGTAAAGCTTATCAGTCACAATGGAGGTTGTATAACCCCTCACATGCTTTTTCACCAATCACGCTGTGGATTTATATCAGTCGTTTTAAGGGGTGACGACCACTACTTCCTATGTACAATCTGAACCCATGCACACATAATGATATAATGGTGATTTTAAAAGTCAAAATCACAATATATTATCTTCGTATTAAAATACGAGCTTCATAGTCAATAAATATGATATTTCACAGTTCAATAAATCTTATGTTTAGTTAAAACACAGTCTAATATGATATGTATGATATTTGAAATCTTTCATGTCACAACACAAATAATAATCATGCATGTTGTAAAACAATCTCATAAAAATATTTAGCACAGTAAGAAACACATCTCAAGTGGCTAAAAGCTCTAAGGTTGAAGATGACGCCTCTCACGCTCAGATCTAGCTTCGGATCTAGTTGAATTAGAGCGTACGATGTAAAACTCTATATTAATACCACATTTCTATCACTATGCCACATACTAAAACACATACTAATCTGAATAACTATCCACGTGTAGATCTCGCAGCTTGTGCAGCTCGTGCAAGGGCAATCTGCACAAGTGACAAATGAGGTGGTGGTAAATCGTTTGTCTCACGATTGGAAGAGAATATGTCACCTTAATCACAAGAATATTCACAATCAAAATCCAATAATCAACTGTTCTTCAAAAATACCAAGTGCCAAATAAATTGCAAATTGTAAAATGAGGCTTTTAAGTTTGAATTTGATTAAGACGAAACAGGCATCTGATTGAAACTTAGGATATCGAAAAAAAGTCAAGTTATAGTTGACTGAAAAAAGTCAATTATGGTCAACAGTCAAAGTTAATGTCAATCAACGGTCGAAGTTAACGCCAGCGATCGATGGGTCGGGTTGGCCAAAGTCAACGGGTCAGGTTCAGTTCTTTCAGTTTGAAACTGGGTCGGGTCAGGTTCTATCAATTCGGTTCGGTTGATGGGTCAGCTCGGGTACGTTAATTTATTTGCAGATCAAATCTGGGTTGATTCACCAGTTCAGTTTTTTCCAATATTGATGGGTTCAGTTTGAGTCACTATTAGGCTTGGTTCGGTTTGGTTCATACGGGATGGGTCAACTCACTTAGGCAACAACTTGAGCTCACACAGATGGGCTTCTCTAGGCTTGGTCACAAGGCCCAAGCCTCCTCAAGCTCAAGATTGATCTGGTATATGGTTCCAGCACCCAAATCGACAACGACTTCACAAGGGGAACCGAGGGCGGCACGTGGAACACACCACCACGAACCACGGCCGAAAAAAACATCGCAACAGCCACAATGGAAGGAAAACAAATTAAAAAAAGGAATTACCTGAACTGAAATGATCGAGGTGACGATAAGAGGGGAGAAGCGAGTGGCTCTAAAGCTGAAAGTGGCAAAAATGAACTGTGGCGCAAGGACTTCGAACGATAACACCACCTTTCCTTGCAAATGGTGGACGACAACAAATATACGAGATCAAGGTTTTGGTCGGTTGAATGAGGAGTATTTTGGTACAGACAGTGCGATGCACAGATGAAGGGAAGTTACTCGTCAGAAGCTCGTCAGAAAAATTAGGGAAATGGGAAAAGCATAGAGGGTTTGAGAGGTGTGAGGCGGTTACAAAAACAAATGAGAAATGAAGGGGTGTTGAGGGGAAAGGTTGCCTTTATACTCATGTGTAAAAACTAAATTAACAAGGAAATAAATATGTTTTCGGAATAGTACAAGACACAAGTATAAGGTTGGCTCAACAGTTAAGGGGGGATTTTAGGGTTGAGATTATGGATTTGAAACCCCTAGTCCCCAATTTTTTCTTTCATTTTGTCATATTACTCAAGGCAAAGGTAAAAGGTAAATTGCATATAGGTCCGAAGACTTATAAGAAATTACAAATTTGACTTCAGAGTTTTCTAAAAATTCAGTTTAATCCAAAATCACATTGGGATTTTGGAATTAAAAATTCCTAAAATTTAGGATTTCGAATTGAAAAATTTTCGAGGTGTTACGATATAAATTGTTTACATACAAATTTCATTACCTCAAATTCATTTCACATCTTATATAAAATTTTCATTACATGACTAAATCTTCTTCATTTTACCCTTTTCTTAAACTTTAAACTAGCATCATTACATGTCTTAAACAACCAACACGTTGTGACCATTACCAGTACACAAAATATTCCATGGAAATATCCTCGTTACTACATAACCTACACCATCACCACACACAAAAACCAACAAGCATAACCAATACATTCGATTTATCCTTCTTGCCCTCTACATTCTTATATAATAATAAAAATATTATTTAAACGTGTCATATTATGAAAATATAATAATTAGTTGTCTAAATGTATTTGAACGAAATATTTTATAAATATTAAAAATTTACAATTTCTCTTTCAAAAAAATTTATAATTAATATTATAAGCATAACAAAAAAATTATAACATAACAATAGTATATAAAATTATGAATTTGATTATGATATAGATGTATATTTTTGGTATCTTTATTTTTAAAGGAGTATTAATGATAAATTTATTAGTATGGTATACTTTTAAAGAAAGTCGAAGCGTTCTAGATTAGATTTGTTGAGTTTGAGACATTTTCCAAAGGAACGAACACCGAATTCGCTTTCAAGAAGCCAAAAATGAGGGTACTGGAAATTTTGGGGTCCACCGGTCGTCAACAAAAGTGGCCGTTGGCAACCACTGTAACCGACGACGGTGGGGAGCAACTACCGGTGAAAAGAAACTTTGATTGAATTTAGGGGTCCAAATTGACATGGCAAAAATGACATTGCATCTAAAGTTTAGGGGTCAATTTGGTATTCTATCTAAAGTTCATGGGTCAAATTAAAAATCAATCTCTTTTACAAACGTGTCACGTCATCAAATTAACAGGAGTTAACAATTTAATGACCAAAATGTAACAAGTCGATAATGTAAGTGATTGTTCAAGAAAAATATAATGTAAGTAACCCAATGTAATAAAATCGATAATGTGAAATGTAATTTTAAAACCAATTACAAAAACGAACACTTGTGCAACAAAATTGACCAATTTGGTGAATTTAACCTTAACAAAATAATCGTCAAATTGAGATGAATTAGTTTGACCTTTTTGCACATAATGAAATAACTCATTCTCCGCTATATCACAAATAAGTATTTTAAGTATTCTAATCTTTTTATTTAAAGTATTTTTTGGTCAAAATAAATACCTAAAGGTATGTTTTTTGTCAAAATAGATATCTAAAATATATATTTTTATTAAAAATAAGAACCTAATATATTTTTAATCAGTGCCGCATTTCAACTTTTAGGAACCTAGATTAAACAAAATATATACTTTAAGTATTTATTTTGGCAAAAAATATTTCAAGTACCTATTTTAACCAAAAGCATACTTTATGTACTTATTTTAACTAAAAGTTACTTTAAGCACCTAAATAAAAAATTGGTATACTTTAGATACTTATTTGTAATATAAACAGAAAAAAATACAGTGCAGGAGACAAAAAAGTAAGGGTAAAGTACCAAAATAGTCACTGAACTTTGTAAAAAAACAAAATGGTAACCAAATTTTCAAATATTATAAAATGACAACTAAACTTTATGTTTTTGTAACAAAATGGTAACTCGGCCGTTAAAGACAGTTAAATACTTAGCGTGACTGTTATGAAACTTTGTATAATAGCATATTTAGTCCTCCGTATTTACACATTCAATTGATTTAGTCTAAATTTGAAAAAAATTAATAAATTTAGCCATCATTATTTACACATTCTTTCAATTTGGTCCTATTTGTAATTGGAAATAATATTAAATATTTAAATTTGGTCTCATCTCAGCCAAAATGGCCAAACTCTTGCAGGGGGCAAAGGAGCCAACAAGGCCACCTGTGGTGCTAAACTTTCCTACCCAACATATTTCGTAGGGCAAGTAGGGGATGATGCCCATGGGAAATTGATTACTCAGGCATTGGGAAATGGTGGGGGTCCGTTTGGAGTTTTTGAAGAGTTTGGGTGGTGGTGTGCCTACCGGTCATGCGGTGGTGATGTTGCAGTCTGATAGGCAGAATTCGATCATCATTGTTGGTGGCGCTAATATGAGTTCTTGGCCTGACAAGTTGTCTGATCAGGACTTGGATATTGTTAAGAAGGCTGGCATTGTTTTGCCTCAGAGGGAAATTCCTGATTGTGGTAACATTCAAGTTGCCAAGGTTAGGACTTAAATCTTTTGTTATATGAAATTTATGCCTATGTGTGTATTTTGTTTTGCTGATATAACTATTTGGAATTATTTTGGTATAAATGATCTTACTTCTGGGTGCCAAATTAATATGGTTAAGAATTTTTAATATATTATTCGAATGTTTTGCCCGAGATTGTCGTTCTCTGGTGTTAAAAGATGTGTTTATGTCTAGTGAACAGTAATATTCAAATTGAAAATCCTATGCTAAGATAATGCTAGTCACGCTAATTAAAAAGTAACCTTTAAGCCAGCCAGACCCCCCCCCCCAAGCTCTTTGCTTTAGGTCAGTCGAAAAGCTTTGAAAAAAAATTATTTTTTTAATAATCTTAAAGTGATTATAATGGAGTATTTGTATTAGATATCATCCGTTTTCTCACTATTCTTAACTTCATATTACAAAATGAATAATTGATTACTTTGTATTAGATGATCTGTATCCACTTTCAAGCAGTATCACAAGTGCTTAGAAATCCCAGAGGCTATCTACTATCAAAGCATATTTATTTGGTCTGCTATATATTTCTTTCCTGCCCAAAAATCATATGGACCAAATTTAAATATTTAATATTATTTCTAATTATAAATAAGATTAAATTGAAAGAATATGTAAATAATGAGAGTTAAATTTATTGTTTTTTTTAATTTAAACTAAATTAATTGAATGTGTAAATATAAAAGACTAAATGTGTTATACAAAGTTTCATGTCACGTTAAGTATTTAACGGCCTTTAACGGCCAAGTTACTATTTTATTACATAACATAAAGTTTAATTACCATTTTATAATATATGAAAGTTTTGTTATCATTTTATTTTTTTAACAAAGTTCGATGATTATTTTAGTACTTTACCCAAAAGGTAAAGGACATCTCGTGATCCCTTGCGAGTCATTTATACTGAAAAATCGCGCGTCTTTAATTTTTTGGGCATTTTTAAGTGCACTCAATGGTTTCAAAACCTTTATAAAGGTTTCGATACCTTATCAAAATATAGCCGCTATAAGCTCAAGATTCTATTTCTGGCATCCCAGTTTCGATACCGGAGAGAATGGTTTCGGAATCAGCACTATTCATAAACAATACTTGTGCATGAACAATATCATGAACAATGTCAAATAGTGACTGAATAGTGTTTTCGTGTTTTAAAAGCTTTAAAACCATTTTTAAACACTTTAAAAAAAATTAATCAACTCAAAAATATTTTATAATTATAAATCAATTAATAACACATATTTTTGAGATTTTAAAACTTTGAAACATATTTTTCAAGTTTGTTAGACTTTAAATTATTTGTGCAAATTAGTTTAAATCTAAAAACATTTTTCTAAAAGTTATATAAAATTTAAATATCTTAACATAATAATATAAATGTCCCATCGTACTTTGTCTAATTTATTAATATGGTGTCTAAAGTTTGTAAACATTCAATATGCCTCCTATATTTTGCTTCCGTCCTCTAAAATGCCCCATAAAACTAACAAGGTTAAATGATGATGCGACAAAAACACGTAGAATTTTCTCAGACAGCCGGTGACAATTTTTTAAAATATATATATATATATATATATAAGGGCACGTTTACAAGTTTACCATATTTTTCTTTACTTTTTTCCCCTTATCTTCCTCCTCTGAAACTCTAGCAGCATGCGTCTCAGTAAAATCATGTCTTCCTTTTCTCCTTTACTTTACATTTTAAATTTTCATTATGGATCTCCGTGAATCGATTAGAAGCCAAACTCATATCGTCTTGAATCTAACGAGTTTTAAATTTTTTTTAAAAAAAATATTAGTGATTAATTATAAACAAAGGGTAAATTATATAGATCATCACTCAACTATCTTCTTACTTCTATTTTGCTCACTCAACTTTAAAAACATTTAATTTAATAACTGAACTTTTGAATTGCTCTTATTTTAATCACTCTCAATTATTTTATTAATATTTTAGTATGACATGACATATTTTATTATTATTTAAATATAAAATCATTTAAATAAAATAAAATTAATATTTTATTATTAATATTTAAAATAAAAATCAATTCAATTTTATACTCTAAATCCACCCAAACCTAAACCCCAAATTACAATCTCACACCTCCACCTCACCATCACCGACAACTCTCGCCATTACTGCTAAATATGAAAATGGAGTTTTAACTATGGTTGTTGAGAAGCTTCTCCTGTCATCAAAGCCTAAAGTTGTTGAAGTTGCATGGATTCAAAAACAAAAAAATTGGTTTTTGTTGTCATTTCTATATTGAAACCGTGCATTTTCCTTGCAACATCAACAGATCAACTTCGATTTTATTCATGTAAAACTCTCATCCAAACATGAGTTCATTTTCAATTCATACACAATCGTGGGGTAGCCGATGAAGATGATGGTGAGGGAGGGGTGAGGGTTTCTGATCGGTGAGGTGAGGCTGATGGAGGGGTGAGTTGCAATTTGGGGATTAGGGTTTAGATTGAATTGGGTATAAAATATAATTATTTTATTTTATATATTTGTGTATTTAATAATAATAAAATATAAATTTTATTTTATTTTAAATGATTCTTATATTTATTAATAATAAAATATGACATATTATACCAAAAATATTAATAAAATAATTTAGAATGACTAATACAAGAGTAATTCGAAAGTTTAGTTATTAAATTGAAAATTTTTAAAGTTGAGTGAGTAAAATAGGAGTGAGAAGATAGTTGAGTGATGATATGTGTAATTTACCCATAAACAAATAAATTTTAAAATATTTTTCAATAAAGCAACAATATCACTAACCTCTCCATATATCAATAAAACACATGATTATTGAGGCATTAAATTTCAAAGATTATTAACAATAAATTATTTTTTGGGTAAACTACACCAATGACCATCGAACTATTTAGGCGTACGTATTTTGACCACCGAATTATCGAACTCGTCAATCAGACCACCAAACTTATTAAATTGACATATTTTGACCACCGCTGTTGTAGCGATGTCCCTCTCGCTAAAAAAGAGTTTTTTTTTTATTTTTTTATTACTTTATTTTGAAAATGATGTCTTCCGCGGGGTACCCGTGTTTTATTTAAAAATGGAGTCGCCACCGGCCGCTCAAGGTGGACCGGACACCGTGAAAACCAGAGATTTTAAAATGTCGGGTTCGGGAGTCGGTTACGGATGGGGAATGATTAGCACCCCACACCACCCAAAATTGGTACTTTAATAATTACCGCTTTATTAATATTAGACTTTTCGGATTAAAGTGACGATTAAATTAAAATTTGGTTATATGTGCGAGTAAATTTTAAAGCCCCCTTTATCCGAGAGTAAACGCCCAACCACTATCACTACACCTGATACTGGAACCGTTTACTCTCGAATAAAAGGGCACCGCATTGACAATTTATATCCGAAATGCAAACTTAAAAAATGGCAAATATAAATAAATATATTGTGATAAAAATATAAATAAATACTAACTAATAAAATACTAATATGACATAAATAAAATGATAATCTAAAATATACATACATAACTATTAATTTAACACCTAAATAAAAATAAAATACTAATCTAAAACATGCCTACATAAATATTAATCTAACTCATAAATAAAAACAAATCTAACATAAATAAAATATAAAACATAAATTTAAAACATAATAAATACTAATCTAAAACATAAATAAACATACAAACTAAAAACACAATTTTAAATTAACTACTACTTCATTAAATCATAAAAATTACAACATAAATAAAAAGGAAAGAAAATATACCTAACTAGGAGTTCGAATGACGAACCCCGACTGAACCCCACCGAGATCTACCACTACCTCTCCAAAAATTAACTAGATCAGATCCAAAATAGGACCCCGATCGAACCGGTTAGGACCGAGGACACTGCCCCGGTCCTTGGCTACCTGAGAGCCAAGCTCTCTTATTTGGGCATGCCAATATGCCGATTCATGCTTGCATTGCTTCTCCCACCCCCATGCCTTTATATAGGCAATTGGGGTGGTTGGGGGTTGACGTGGAGCTTCCCCCACCCCTACTTTTTTTTACACTTTAATTTTTTTATATTTTTATTTTTTATATTAATAATAATAATATTACAACAATACTAAAAATACTAAAAACCCGGACAAAAATTAGTGATTACAGTTGCCCCTCTTTGCTTGTTCTTGTGAAACGAGAATAAAGCAAATATCAAAAGCACTCATTTTTGTCTTATCTAACTGAACTTCTCTCCTTTTGACGCGTGTCTTCTTTCTTTGGTAGATCTTTTTTCTCTTTGGCGCATGTCTTCTTTCTTGTCTTGATTGATTTACCTTGTCACTCTAGGGGAGCAAAACTTTCAAAATGGGGGGTTGTTTGTTGGAGAAGCCAAACCGAGTCTCACTTGCTACCTTATTGATAATAAGCTAATACCTAAAGAGAGTTCGACCCAGCTGCAACACCGACGAAGTGACATGGTCTACAAAATTCGATCCAGCTGCAACACTGACGAGGAGGCAAGACCGATAGGTGAAAGTTCTGATGTCTGATCCAGCTACAACTCTGACGAAGAGGCAAGATCAGAAAACTGACAAATTTTTCCCCTTTTTTCTTTTTTATTTTGATTTTTTCTGCTTTTGTTTCTTTTTTCTTTTTTCTTTTTTTATTTTTCTTTCTTCTTTTTTTCTTTTTTTTATTTTTCTTCTTCTTTTTCTTCATTTTTTCAAAAAACAACATTGATAAAATTTGAAAATTAGTAAATTTTGACCAAGCTACAACACCGACGAAGAGGCATGGTCTAAAATTTGTGATGTTGATCCAGCTACAACACCGACGAAGAGGCAGGATCAAGAGTTAGTGAATTTGGTCTAGCTACAACACCGACGAAGAGGCAAGACCGGAAGTTAGTGAATTTGGTTCAGCTACAACACCGACGAGGAGGCGAACCGTGATTAAATTTGACCAAGCTACAACACCGCGAAGAGGCAAGGTCTCAAGATTTGATCCAGCTACAACTCTGACGAAGAGGCAGGATCAGAGTGTTTTTTTGTGTGATCAAGCTACGACTCTGACGAAGAGGCATGATCATAGTTTTTTTTATGTGTGATCAAGCTATGGCTCTAACGAAGAGGCATGATCAGAATTTGGCAAGTTTGGCTCAGCTACAACACCGACGAAGAGGCAGAACCGATGGATGAAAATTCCAATGTCTGATCCAGCTACAACTCTGACGAAGAGTCAATATCAGAAAATTGAAAACTTCTTTTTCTTTCTTTTTCTTTTTTTGCTTTTTGATTTTTTTCTTTTCTTTTTTTAAGATTTTTTTCTTTTTTCCCTTTTCTCTTTTTTCTTTCTTTTTTCTTTTTTTTCTCTTCTCTCTCTTTTTTAGATTTTCCTTTTTTTTCCTCTTTTTTTGATACAACATTGATACAACTAGAAAGTTAGTAAATTTTGACCAAGCTACAACACTGACGAGGAGGCATGGTCTAAAGTTAGTAATGTTGATCAAGCTACAACACCGACGAAGAGGCATCATCAAGAGTTAGTGAATTTGGTCTAGCTACAACACCGACGAAGAGGCAAGACCGGAAGTTAGTGATTTGGTTTAGCCACAACATCAACGAAGAGGCAGAACCGGAAGTTAAATTTGACCAAGCTACAACACCGACGAAGATGCAATGTCTAAAAAATTTAATCCAGCTGCAACACTGACGAGGAGGCAGGATCGGTGGCTGAAAGTCCCAATGTCTGATCCAGCTACAACTCTGACGAAGAGCCGGTATCAGAAAATTGAAAACTTTTTCTTCTTTTTCTTTCTCTTTTTTTTTGATTTTTCCTTCATTTTTTGCTTTTTTCATTTCATTTCATTTATTTTCTTTTCTTTTTTTTTTGATTTTTCCTTCATTTATTGCTATTCTTTTTTTTTCTTTTCCTTTTTTTTTGCTTGGCTTTTTTTATTTTTTGACCATTTTTTTCAATTTTTTTTGACTTTTTCTATTTCTCTTCTTTTTGTTTTTTTTTTCGTTTTTTAGATACAACTATAATAAAAAGGTAAATTTTGAGTAAAATTTAGGTCTAGCTGCAACACCGTCGAAGAGGCAAGACCTGGATAGGATTTGATCTGCTACACCACTGCCGGAGAGACTAGATCAGCAAAAAGTGAGTCCCACTACACCACTGACGGAGAGACAGGACCAAATGGAAAATCTGATCTGCAATACCACCGACGGAGGCAAGATCTAGTTTGGATTTGATCTACTTCACCACTGACGGAGAGACTAGATCAGCAGAATATGGGATCCATTACACCACCGGCGGAGAGATAGAATCTGGATGGAAAATTTGATCTGCAACACCACCGATGGAGGCAAGATCTTCATTAAGTTGGCGTACCACCACTGACGGAGGCATGATTTGCAAGATGTTGGGTGATTGCGCCACTTCCAGCGAGATAATTTTTTTGAAAAACTTGCCCGGCTTTTCTATCGACAGAGGGCATGATCTAGAAAGAATTTTTGTTGGCATCTGTCACACCATCGTCAGAGGAATCAAATCTTACAAAAGAAAAAAATATTTGTCAGTAATTGTCAAAGATTTTGTCCCTGATACCTTTTATTTTGGGTGTTTCCATCTTCTTCGTGTTTGGCCTCCTTCAAGACTAGGGTTGGCCTTCTTGTTATTGCCCCCATGTTGAGGGTACTCGGTCTTTTTCCTAGACCTGTTATGTACAAAAAAGATTGCATGAATGTATCTAATGCATGTGTCTACCCTAAATGCATGGTGACTTTGGTGTATGCACTTAATCTAAGTGTATGATGTTTGCAAAAATGGTTTAATGCAAGATGAATGCAACTACATGCATGAATGTGGCATGATTTTTTCGATCCTTAAAGGGATGCCCCTGACTCCTCACTGGTTCCGTCAGGATCTTAGTTTTTTGTATGTGCCTCAACCTTGTATCGGGTTCGATCAACTTTTATCTGAGTTGATGCCCCAAAATTTTGTTCATTACATGACATCGTCTGACACTGCTCTTGAATTTGACACTTTGAGTGTGGATTCTATTGCCCCTAGGTTGGGTTCATAAATTGTGTGTTGGTTCATGGCAGCTCATTACTATTATTATTTTGGATTAGGTGCAGTTTTGCAGACTGTGGTAAAGGATGTGAGAGTTTGATTCGGTAATGAAGGATGGACCTTGGCAAAAAATGCCCCTGGACTGGGACCTTGTTAGAGGCATAATGTTTGTAAAAGATATGGATGGTGCTTTTGGACATGCCCCAAGATCAGTCTCTTGTAGAGGTTCTGTAAGGTGCTAGATCGACCAACTTCGTTGCATTTAATGGGGCAACCTGAGGACCAGTTTTCTTATTCTGAAAATGAATGCATGCAAAATGTGTCCTAAATCGATGCAATGCAAAATTAAGATTGTGATGGTGTTGTGCAATGATGCAGATGAAATCAATGCGATGAGAATAAAATGAAACGAGTTAGTACCAAATAAAATGATTAAATAAAACAAATGATAAATATAATAAAAATAGAGTAATAAAAACTGTACATAAACAAGAAATAAGGCACCAGAGCCTAAATAGGGTGACCACTAATCGGGCAGAGTTTTACATGGCTCTAAAGGGTTGGCTTCTACGGCTCACTATATGCAGTTTTGGTGCTAAGAGGTACCCGAATTGTCCTTGTTGTCCTCTACTAAGAGTAGCAAGACCCCCGGTCATCACCCATTATAAGCTCCTTTCAACCGGGTTCAATTCAGGGGGACCCATTCGCTTATGCCTGCACGAAAGAACGATATCCTTACGAAAGCATAAGGTACTCGAGCCCCGAAGGTACTTGCTAGGCCTACACAGGAGAACGATATCTCCACAAAAGCATTAGCGTTTTCCCTCACTTAAAAAATAGGTTTATATGCCATATTTTAAATGCGTTAAAATAAATTATAACCGAATGTTAGTTTAATAGTCACTTTAATCCGAAATTTCTGATATTAATAAAGCGGTAATTATTTGAAAAAAGCTCGACTCTCTTATTTTTGAAACAAAAAAATGTCCCCAGCGGAGTCGCCATCTGTAGCGATGTCCCTCTCGCTAAAAAACGATGTTTTTTCTCTTTTGTTTTGAAAATATTAAAAATGATGGTGTCTGATGTCTTCCGTGAGATTTTAGAAAAACCCGTGTTTTATTTAAAAATGGAGTCGCCACCGGCCACTCAAGGTGGATCGGACACCGTGAAAACCATAGATTTTAAAATGTCGGGTTCGGGAGTCGGTTACGGATGGGAAAGGATTAGCACCCCCACACCGCCCAAAATTGGTACTTTAATAATTATCGCTTTATTAATATTAGACTTTCCGGATTAAAGTGACGATTAAATTAAAATTTGGTTATATGTGTGAGTAAATTTTAAAGGCCCCTTTATCCGAGAGTAAACGTCCAACCACTATCACTACGCCTGATACTGGCCCCGTTTACGCTCGAATAAAAGGGCACCGCATTGACAATTTATATTCTAAATGCAAACTTAAAAAATGGCAAATATAAACAAATACATTGTGATAAAAATATAAATAAATACTAACATAATAAAATACTAATATGACATAAATAAAATGCTAATCTAAAATATACATACATAACTATTAATTTAACACCTAAATAAAAATAAAATACTAATCTAAAACATGCCTACATAAATATTAATCTAACTCATAAATAAAAACAAATCTAACATAAATAAAATATAAAACATAAATTTAAAACATAATAAATACTAATCTAAAACATAAATAAACATACAAACTAAAAACACAATTTTAAATTAACTACTACTTCATTAAATCATAAAAATTACAACATAAATAAAAAGGAAAGAAAATATACCTAACTAGGAGTTCGAATGACGAACCCCGACTGAACCCCACCGAGATCTACCACGACCTCTCCAAAAAATTAATTAGATCTGATCCAAAATAGGACCCCGATCGAACCGGTTAGGACCGAGGACACTGCCCCGGTCATTGGCTACCTGAGAGCCAAGCTCTCTTATTTGGGCATACCAATATGCCGATTCATGCTTGCATTGCTTCCCCCACCCCCATGCCTTTATATAGGCAATTGGGGTGGTTGGGGGTTGACGTGGAGCTTCCCCCACCCCTACTTTTTTTATATTTTTATTTTTTATATTAATAATAATATTAGTACAACAATACTAAAAATACTAAAAACCCAGACAAAAATGAGTGGTTACAGCTGTTAAAAAACTAACGGATGGGTGACGTGACAGTTAACGAAAATATGCAAAATTACACATTAAATCCCTATTATTTACCTATTATATCAATTTGATCCTAATATTAATTTAATTAAATAAAATTAACCAACCAACCAAATGACAACACGTGTCACCCGATTAGGTGAAAATGCAAGCAAATGAGAATTGTGGGAATTGAGCCTGCAACCACAAATACAAACAACACCGACTCTACCACTAAGCCAAACCTATCAATTATTTAAATTATGCTAACTTTCTTGTTTAATGGAATATTGTTCAAGTTGTGGGTTTCCTTTTTCTTCTTTATTACCTCATTTCACAGCACAAATCAACCAAAACATCATAACCATTGATGAATTTTCTCTTTGATTTCCTATTTCTATTATCAGGAGAAAAACCTGAAGAAGCTCCGTTCTTTGAAGGAGCTTCACACGCCGGATTTGCCTTTCGATTATTGTTTGACTCGGAATCAATATCTCCACGTTGATGAGATTTGTGAAAAGAATTGGAGAGTTTCCAAAGGCGGTGGTTGCTAGGGTGGTTCATGGCCCATTTAAGGTCATGTAATTGGAAGTTGTGAAGAGTCTAGGATTTCAAAGTTGAAGAAGAAGCCATTACAGTCTCGGTTTTGCTTTTATTTGAGTTCCATTTTCTTTCTAAGATTAAAGGAAACACCATTGATTAATAGAACATATGAGAAACGATTCTTTGATCTTTCGACTGAGACAAAATCAAAAGCTAATCAGTTTTTTGAAAAAAAATAAGTTTTTGTAAAGAGAAGAAGGTCGGTTTGTGATACTACTGGACCAGATAAATAGAATTAGAAATTAGAAATACTGATGGATTTGTGTTGTAAGATAAGGAAATAAGGAAGGAGAATAAGAAACCCACAACTTGAACAATATGCCATTAAATAAGAAAGTTAGCATATTTTTAATAATTGATAGATTTGGCTTAGTGGTAGAGTTGGTATTGTTTATACTTGTGGTCGCAGGTTCGATTCCCACAATTCTTATTTGCTTAAATTTTCACCCAATTAGATGACACGTGTCGCCATCTGATTGGGTGAAAATTATTAAACAAATTAAATTAATATTAGGACCAAATTGATATAATAGTTAAATAACAGAGACTTAATGTGTAATTTTGCAGATTTTCGTTAACTGCCACGTCACCCATCCGTTAATTTTTTAACGGTGATGGTTAAAATAAGTCAATTTAATAAGTTTAGTGGTCTAATTGACGAGTTCAATAGTTTGGTGGTCAAAATAAATACGCTCAAATGATTTAGTGGTCACTGGTGTAGTTTACCCTTATTTTTATTTTTTTTTGAAGAGTTTGAACTCACTGGCATAGAATTGGACAAAAAAATCTCTTTTTACCTTCAGAGGATAGATTATTTGTCTGATATAATGACCGAATTCGCCCTTGAACTATCTCTAACTCACTGAGCCAACAAGCACCAAAAACAATAGCAGAGCAGAAATTTCCAAACCAAATAAATTCACCAAAACCACTGTAATAATTCACTTATTGCATACACTTAATCACCAAAATAAAACCAGATAATTACGATTAATAACAGAGCTAATCAAATCGATTTAACTGCTCGACTCTTCGATTCCAACATAAAAACAGTTTCCACACACTGTTGCTTCCCTCTCTGTAATGATCGAGAGATCCAAATACCTTAACCTAAAACTGCTTTAATAGTTACAATACCGCCTTTATTTCACCTGGAGAAAACCGATTTAACTGGACGCCGGCTGCTAGGGTTCCGGGGAGAAGGAGAATGAGGAGTATAAGGGGAAAAGTAAAGGAAACAATGGTAAAACTGTAATCATGCCCTTTTATTTTTTTTTAAAAAAAGTGTCACGTAGCAGCTTGAGAGAGTATTACGTGTCTTTATCATATCATCATTTAATACTGCTAATCTCAGAGAACATTTTAAAAGATAAAATTAAAATATAGAAGGTACATTAAATAATTACAAACTTTAGGCACCATATTAATAAATTTAACAAAATATGGAGGGTATTTGTGCCATTATTCCATTGTAATATAAGCAAAAAAAAAAAAAATACAGTGCAAGGGACAAAAAGGTAAAGGGCATCTCTCGATCCCTTGCGAGTCATCTATACTGAAAAATCGCGCGTCTTCAATTTTCAGGTCAGTATATATACAATACTTGCGAGTAAAAACGCATCTTTATTGCTAAAACAAATCCATGGAAGACATCTCTAAATTTTTTGCGAGCTCTGATGATGAAGAAAATGTAAGCATTTCTTATCAGAACCAGATTAGATTCGATTGTTCTGTTTGTTTATCCAGCGTAATTACTTTGTACAGTTCCTCAAATTATGTTGAACCTACTCTTTCTTGTTACAGATCGATGTCAAAACTTAATAATCTTTAACTTTTACGACAACCCAGATATGATTTTCAAGATGCCTTAGGGTTTGTAGAAATTGAAGCTATACTTGAATTTGGTAGCGTTGGTGTTAATGTTTGAGTTAAAATTTGTTGGCTTTCTAGGATTGGAGATCAAAATCTCAGGTGCTACAGTGGGGAATTCCACAGCTCCCAAGCTGGCCTCAAAGCAATAATCAACCCGGAACAAGCAATGGGCTAGTCCCAAACCAGACTAATGAAAGCACGGCCCAAGCGTCTCATTCTCCAACCATTTCCAATCCATCTCTTTCGAAAATGAACTTGCCAAATTCATCGGATTCGGAAAGAGCTATGAAAAGGAATAAGGATAGGGCGTATCGGGAAAGATGTAAGGTGACTGTACTAATCCTTTCCATCTCATTTCTCTTGCAAGGATTCAGGTCCGGTTTAATATGATTTATGGAAAAGGGACTGAATTTCATTCAATTTTCGTTCTAGTTTTTTTTTTGGTTTTTCATACCCAAAATAGAATGTGAACAAGGCTAAATTTGAACTCATCTTGACTATGCCAGCTTGTATGGGATTTAACTTTTGATTTTCCTAATCTAAATATGCCAATAGACGGATCTTAAGAGTTGTATTCAAAGTGTGGTTTAATAAAAGTAGAAATTACTGGATGAATTGAAACAGACCATAAATATTCCAGTTGATTTTGTTCACTATGGTCTTTTCATTCGAAAGTCGTATCTATCATGACTTTTCTATAAATATTTATTCCTTTTTGCTTCTAGAGTAGGTCAAGAAAGAAGCATCAGAGTCTAGAGATTAAGAAGGGAGTTCTAAAAGTTGAATCTCAATGTACATGAAAATTTTGTTCCTCCTTTTCTATATGGGAATTGAGGAGTAGAGATCACTAGTTTCATTAAGGAATGATACATCTTTTTCCGTTTTGTTCTTTCTACACAGAATCAGAGGGTGGAAATGCAATGTCATTTGGAGATGCTTACCGGAGAAAATGAGTCTTTAAAGAAAGAGAATGAATCCTTAGAAGAGAACAATGCCTTGATGAACCAAACTTTGAAAGATCAAGCAAAAGAGATTGATCGCTTGAGGAGTGATCTTTTTCAGTTGAAGCGCGAGAATGAGAAGCAAAATGTTCTCGTGCAAACACTTTCAGAGCTTTTAGTAAGTCTCCACTTCACTCTACTCTCGGTTAGGGCTTGAATGAACCGCGCTTGAATGAACATACTCCTATTCATGTTTGGTTGTTTATTCTTAAGCCTGTTTGTGTTTGGTTCATATTCTTTAAGAATTTCAAAATTGGGTTCGTGTTCGTTTATTTAAAATCTTGTGTGTCCGTGTTCATTCGTTTGATGTTCATGAACATGTTTATTTAGTGTTTGCAAACACGGTAAATGAACATGTACACGAATACTAAATGTACATGTTCATGAGCATTAAATGAACATGTTTATAAATATGTTCATGAACATATAATCGAACATGTTCCCAAATAACTAAAGGTATGTTCATGAATGACAAACGTCAACCATAAATGAACATATTTCTTATTTTTTAAAATATAAAATTAAACATAAATATTAATACTTACACTACAAATAAATAAACATAAGCATTTTTAAGTATCTTTTATTGGAAAAATATCAACTTTAGATAAATGAGTTTATAAACAAGCTAATAAACGAGTTTGTTCATGAACATAAACGAATTGAACACACCTCTATTCAAACTCGTTTGTTTAGTAAATGAATATAATTTTTTTGCTCATACTTGTTTGTTTAGCTTAATCCAAAAACATAAACGGATAATATACGAATGCTTCATAAGTAGTTCGTCTAACATTCTGTTCATTTACAGTCCTACTATCAATATATATGCCATTCTTTTGTTTACTGTTTTTAATTAATGGTTATTCTCCTTAGTGATTATAATAGTAAGAAAATATATTATTGACTATTGAAGTGCTCATCTTAAAATACTAGCTATGTTGTTGCAACTCTTCATTTTTACTTGAGTATTTAGGGGCGACATTTATGTCCAGGTCCAAATAGATAAAGACAATTTGGAAAGAATTGAATGCATCAATGCAGGAGAAATACCCATATACAGTCAACCATTAAATCCGAGAAACGTATAATGATAGTGATTGTTTGAATAATGGTTTAACTTAAAATTTTAATTATGTATACTATCCATAATGTGTCTGAGTTGATGTCATGAGTCAGATCTTCAAGCATCCGAGAAACATAAAGTACTAGTGATATTAGAAGAATGGTTTCACTTAAATTTAGTATTTATACTGTTTACAATATGTTATGTTAGATTAAATTGGTGTCACGAGTCAAATGTTGTCAATTCAGTTGATAAATTTACTAATAGATCAAATGAATTTACAAAATATTTATTAAATTAAGACTAGAAATGTAACTTTTTTGCATTTTTCAAATTAGAATTGAGTACAAACTACTACTATCTTAACATTTGTTTCTCTCTTACATGTAATAGCTTAAATATGAATCTATGATGGTATAGTTTTTTAACATAGTTGTTCTTATTGGAGGCTGATCCGGTGCGGCTTGAAAACGAGAAGCTAAAAGATGAAAATGCTGCATTGAGGAAGAATGCTGATCTTGACAGTAACCTAACACAGCTTGCGGAGGAAAATGCAAAACTAAGAACTGAAAATATGGTACTCATGGTGCAGAATGATGCTTTATGTGGGAAGATTATTAGTGACAATGAGAAGGAGCATGACAAATAACCCTAAACTAAAATACCAATTCAAGATTACAACTTTGAGGCTCAATTGAGTTATAGTGTGGAGATGTTTAGTTTGCTGCTCCCTTATTTCTTCCTTAGTTCGGTTTGGTTAAGTTCAGTTCAGTTAAGGTATTTGAATTTGATGTTGTAATTAATGTGCCACCTCCTGTTGTATGTACCAATATCATCATGTTATGCGTAAGTAGTGGAATTTACAAACTTTAGCTTGCCCCAGTAAACTGAGAAATTATATCATAGGTCATTCTCACTACGTCATCCATGGGACTAATCAATAAAATGCATTTATTTCATTAAATTTTCTATCTCATCTTTTTACCAAGTGAATCTTCACTTATATTTATTGTAAATTAAATTTAAAAACAGTTTTTATCAAGTGAAGATTCGCTTTGTAAAATGATGAGATGAAAAAAATTAATAAAATAAATGTATTTTATTGGTTGGTCCCATAAAAAACGTAGTGAGAAAGACCCATTATATAATTTCTCCGGTAAACCAGTTCTTGTATCGCCTTTGTTCAAACTGTAGTGATTGCATAGGAATATACTGGAAGATTTTATTTTTCCTACAAGATGACAGCAGTTTGAAAATTGAAGGGATTTCAAGGATTCTGGAACTTGAACTTGTTGAATGTCATTTTCAAGGGTGATTGTAGGGGTAATTGAATTTAAGTCGTCGGTGGTTCAATGTATGAGAATCCCCTGATATCAGGAAAAGTAGAGTATACTGCAGTGATAATACACAAAGTACAACAGAGTTTAAGTTTGAATTTTGGAGATTGTTGGAAAGAATAATTACAAATTTCAAACATACCATAAAATAGGGATGGGTTTAAAGTAAACATCATGTATCGATATGTACCATTAATTATATATGTACTATTAATTATATATACTAATATGTATTATTAATTATTTTATTAACTTTTGAAATCATAGGGATCTAAATCTTGATTATTCATTTTTAAGAATAAAATATGTTAAAATAACTTTTTTACACTTTTTCAATTTTTTAATTAAAAATAATAAAATTTTATTGAAACAATAATTATTATTCTAACTTTTAATTATATTTAAAACACTACTAAATAAATTAAAAGTATAATTTTTTATAATTATTTATCTAATATTTAACTTGACTTCATCTTCTCCAATAATAAACTCTAGCCACAGCGGCGGAACATAGGGGAGGTTTTGGGGGCGTAAGCTCCTGTCAACTTTTTTTTCTTCTAATGGTAATAAAATAATTTTTTAGAAAAAAATAGGTAAAATTAATTCTATAATCCCTCTAATTTTTTTTAAAATTTTATTATGCCTCTCAAAATTTTAATTTTATAATAATCTCCTTTATAAATTTATAGTTATGCCCTTGCATTCATCGTTTTCAACCGTCGTCAATGTTATATTTATCGATCTCGCTTTGTCTCTCGCCAGCATTTGTCCTAATCGAAGTCATCGTAACCTGAAGCCACCGCAATTAGAACACGTTTGTTTTTCAAGACGGTATAAATAGGTAAAAGAACACTCAACTTTAGTATATAAATATTTAGATTTTAGAGGAAATATTTTAAAAAATATAAAAGAAAAGAGATTGAACTAAGCAAAGCAATTATAACACGTTTGTTCTTCAAGACGGTAATTAAAAGATTCAACCTTTTTTTCTCGTTGAATCTGTAAAGATCCTTACATTTGCAGAATTTTCGTTTTTTGCTTGTTTGTGATTAATAGTATCTGAAAATTACAGGGAAAGCAATTGCAACAGATCAAAACGTTCTGAAAAATAATTGATAATTTTAATTTATTATTATTTTTAATTAAAAAAGAAAAAATTAGCACAAAAAATGTTTTAACATATTTTATTCTCGAAAAGAATAATCACACTTTATATCCTATGATTTCAAAAATTATTAAAATAGTTAATGATACATATCAGTGCATAAGATTAGTGATATATATTAGTACATATCACTTACTCTAGAATTTTCCATAAAACAGACATCACAAGTAGAGATGGGCATGAGATCCGGACATCCTATAGGATTAGATTTTTTTATATAAAAAAAATCAAGTATGAGTCAAATTCGGATTTAGGATAAAAATATATCCAATTCAGGATAATTGTGCAATTCTCCTATATATTTAGGGGTGATTACTATAATGTCTATTTCTTTATATATTTTTTAATTACATTCTTAATTTGATAAAATAAAAAAAAAAGAGAATAGGAAGAATTACTATAAATACATCACATATATACATATTATTTCCTTTTTTCCAATAAAAAATGAAAATATAAAATTTTATTTATTTCGGGTCGGGAACCAAATTTTAATCTTAAAATTCAGGTCTAGTGTAAAGTCACCACATGTCAGGTCGATTCGTGTTCTGGTAGAAACTTTAATTTTTTACGTCAGGTTCGGAATGGTTTAAAATCCGACCTAATCCGTGCTTATCCCTAATCACTAATTAAATAAAAAAGTGAATGTAAAAGTTATTTAATAGTGTAAATTGATTAATTTACATTTTAGATCACTACACTTAGCATCTACTTTCATTTACATCACAAACCTTTAATTTAATCAAATTACATCATTCAACTTTTATTATTTACAAATTAAGTCATTTATATTGTTATCATTAAATAATTCTAATGGAAAAAATGAAATTGACACTTTTATTCAACATATTTTTCGCATATCATCAATAATAATGTTGTATTGGCAATTTAAATATTTTTTGTTAAGATTTATAAGAAATTTAGTTATTTTTCTTTGAATTATTTAATGAAATGTTTCAAAAAATTATTAAAATTATTAATTAAATATTAATTGATGATGATATGTAAAAAATATGTTAAGTAAAATTATCAATTTTAGTTTGTTGGAATTAGTTAACAACATTAATATAAGAAATTTAGTTTATTAATGATAAAAATTGAATAATGTAATTTAATTAAATTAAAGGTTTGAAGGGTGGAAGCTTTTGGTAGCTTCAGTTGAAAGTTTCTTTGAGTTGGATATGGAAGCGTATGATAAAAATTGGGGATCATTACTCTGCTCTGTTGGGAAGGATTGGGAGTAGTATTTTATCTACTACTCAGATATGGAAGGAGATTAGGGAAGGTAGAGACTAGAGATAAGGTAGTCTAGCATCAATTGATTTGGTCCCTCGTCATATTTTAAGGTATGGCCTTTGTCGTTAATTTTGTAACGAATCGATGATGTGGACAACGGTATGTTGATATAATTACTACACCAAAACAACATCATTTTGGTTAGATTATTTCAATACACAAACGCTTAAAACGAGTCGTTTTGATAAAGGAAAATATGTACAAATTTGTATAAAAGGATTTAATTTTGAAACCATTGAAATCTACAGTTAGCACCTAACCACTAAGCCAACTAAATATTTTTATTTTAATTTTAACACAAATAATATATTTATATATAACTAAAATATTTTATATTATAAATAATATTTATATATAATATAAATAATATATAAATAAACAATATACTTTTATATTATAAATAATATACTTTTTATTTTTGAAAAAATTAATTTTCAAAAAACTTCGAAATTTCCAAAATTTTTAAAAAAAACTCCAAATTTCTAATCCTTAAAATTCAAATTAACCCACTATCGTTGTCAATCTTCACATCGTTATTGTCGCACTGAAGTCGTCTTCTCTCGTCGTGCATGCTATTTGTAGTTCTTCTATCATCGTTCGCCGTTCGACTAAAATTTTTGAGTTTGATGGTTGAAAGGCACGTCGTTCGTTTATTTCTTTTGACGATGGGAGAATAGGATGAAGAGAGTGGGCAGAGAGGTGGCTATCGATGATGGTGAGTAGATTTAAGGATTTGGAAATAGGTTTTTTGTATTTGGGGGTTTTGTAAAATTTGAAATTGTTTCAGATATATTCATATTATAAATAATATTAATACATAAATAATATAAAAATAATATATTATTTATTTATTTATATGTATATATATAAATATATGGATAAAATTTTGATACACAGGCTGTGTAAAATTAATTTTACACAAGCCTGTGTATTTATACTATAAAAACCCAAATCCTAAATTCCTAACCCTAAACCTTAAACTCTATACACTAAATTTTAAACACTGACCTTAAATTCTAAACCCTACAACCTAAACCCCTAAACCTTAAACCTTAAACTAAAACCCTAACCTCTAAAACTAAAAGGCATGTGTAAACTAAAGTTTACACGGCCTGTGTATCAGAGTTTTTTCCTAAATATATTATTTATAAATATTATTATGTTATGAATGTTTATGTACGTAGATGCTCATCATGATAAGATATTTATTTATGAGTTTGATTTATTTTATCATTAGAAATTTAATTTTTATTAAATTAGAATTTCATATGATACGTACTTTTTATGCCTATAAATAGAGAATTTGGAGAAGACATTGTACACACTTCAATTTGATAATACAATACAACTCTCTTTATTTCTCTTATTCTTTTTTAGTTACCAGCACGATCACGCTCAATTATTGTGGTTCTTGTTGGTAATTCTCGAGAAGAATTTTAATTTAATATTGGTGACTACACCTATCATATATTCAACTTAGCTTGGAAAATCTTGTATGTATGGTTTAGGGTTAAATTTTCAGGTTTATAGGTTGAAAGCTAAATCTCTAACAATATTACCTTAAACTCTAAACCTAAATCTCTAACCATATTACCCTAAACTCTAAACCTAACCTTAAATTTTAACCATGAACCCTACACTAAAACCCCTAAATTTGTAACCTTAAACCCCTAAAATTAAGACGCTTAGGGAAATAAAAAGTTTCAACCGCCTGTATATGGTATAATAATCCATTAAAAAGAAAAATGAAGGTTGCAAACATAGATCTAAATCCCAGCCTGCTATGCTAATCACTCCTAAATTAAGTTAGGTCGCAAACGAAGGTATCAATATAATGGTGGTTGTCGAAGGTTGCTTCGTGCCAATGCAGGAACAATTTTTTTAGGTTCAAGTTCGAGCACAATTAAAACATAATTATCATATAAGATTTGTTTCATTTCATGAAGTGAATGCAAGTATGATAAATCATAATCCGATGTGGTGAGCTAGTATTTTGATATAACAATTCATGAGAAAAATATTTTTAGACTTATTAAAATATTACATAAATAATTTAAAGTCCATTTAACTTGAAAAATGTATTTAACATGTTTTCTAAGTTTTTTGACTCAGACCAATATTTCCAAATTTATTTAAGGGTGTGTTTGGTTTATAAAATGTATGATTACCTTCGGGAATAAGATTTCTAGAATACAACATTACCTGACACATTACTGAGAGTGTTACATTACCTTGTTTGGTTTATTTGGCAGGAATGTAAGATGACATTATTTGGTTGAGAGAATATAAGATGACCTGAACGTAAGTTTTACCAAATTGTCCCTGTGATATATTTTCTTTTTAACAAATTATGAAAAATTCATAAAACCATTTCCGTTACTTTATCTAAATTTTAAGAAAAGAAATATTTATTTAATATATTATTAATATAATTAAAAAATTAAACATATATTTTAAATAACTTACTTAATGTTATAATTATTTATATATATGATACAATATATAATATTAAAAAATAATGTTATAATCTCGAGTGCACAAAAATCACAAAATATTAGAATTTTGTTTTTAAAAGCTGCTTTCTTATGCTTAAATAAGAAAGCAAAAGTTAACTTGATTAAAAACTAACTAAATTTCAAATTAAATAGTTTGATTTATTCAAGTTATAAATCAATTGAAATAAAACAATTCAATTGTTCAGATTAGAATAATTTAACTCGGATTTATCAAAAATATAATTCCACTACTAGTAATACAAAATAATTTTGGATCCATTTTTTACATAACTCTTGTCAAGTTAACCATTAGAAAGTCATTAGTATCAAATAAGATAAAAAAATTTGTGTGTGTAAAATATGTATGATTTCATAGATTAAGAATCGTACATGAGATGGATTATCAAGTGTCTCTTTAAAATCTTCTAAACCTAGTCGAAAGAAAAGAAGACACTTAATAATCTTTAAAGACAACCGGAGAAACCATGACCAAGAGTAACAAAAAAAGAACAAAAACAACCATGAAACAACTACACGACACCTTCTAAATCTTTGTGAACAAGAACGAAAACCTCATCTGGCGGGACTCAGAATTTAGAAATATCCAAGATAGAACCAGGAACCATCTTTGCCAAACCATCCACAATTTTGTTACCATCTCGACCCACATGCTAAAATTGAACCGACCATGCACACAACGTCAGTCGAAAAATGTGCATCAAAATCGGTGGATCTTGCCCAATCGCATTCTGAACCAATTTCAAAGCCTCAGTGTAATCAGACTCAACAATCACGTGCGTAAGCCCTAACTCCCAAGCACACAAGAGACCAAGAAGGATCCCCATAATTCAGCTTCCAAACTCGAACACATGCTAATGAATTTTAAAAATACTGGCACCCAACGCCCATTATGGTCACGGATCACCCCACTACACAACCCTAAACCAGTTAAGTTCTAACAAGCACCGTCGACATTCACCTAAACCCATCCCACCGGTGACAACGACCAGCCCGCTGTCACCCCGCTACTAGTCCACAAACTGCTAGTCAGAGTTTGTGACAAGGGTAAATCATGTCTCACCGTTGACAACAACCGAGCCCACTTAACCAGAATCGGCTTCTGAGGTTTGCCCTGGTCCCTAAACACCGCATTGTTCTATCATAGCCAAAGGTTCCACACGAGCAAGTCGAACAGAAACTCCCATGCATGCAGCCTTCGCAAAGTAATCTGGCCTGGTTAAATTCGTAACAAATCACTGTTTCAACTCCATACTCATGAATTCATCAATGCTCATCCCTTACAAGCGAATGTCAAACCATGTAAGCAGGCGGGCATATTCGTAGCACATGATGGACATCTTCAACGGTTGCACCACATACCTTACAGCTACTATTCAATGCAAAATGTCGTCTTACCCTTTCAACGTTGGTCATTATACGTTCAGAACACGCGAGCCACATAAAGATTTTTGCGATTTGTAACCCCTTATATTTGTGAATAACACCCCACACCGAATGGGAGGCCCTGTTTTGTTCCCAGAATCTTATTTTATAAGTCGTATTTACACTAAACCTCTGATCCATCGAGCTTTCCCACCCTATCGTAGTATTCAAAAAGCTGGGGTAAGGGCTTGGGATAGCCATAAGTCGTAGCAACACTTCTCGAGTAGCAAACTGTTAAGAACAAGACAACGCCAATTACCCTGTAAGTCGACCACGTCCGCAACTGTATAGGACCACACACTAATGGCGAGATTTAGAGCAACATGATCGATCAACACTCCTAGATCCCCAATCCAAACATCATGCCAGAAATTCATATCTTTTTTATGACCAACATTCCAGAGAATATTGCACCGAACATCCTCCCAAACAGTGCTAAGACCCTTCTATAATCGAGAACAATTCTGGTTGTGCAACATATTGGGAACACCAAAAGAGCATTTATACTTAGCGCATCTTTCCGAGCGAGTAGATGGAAAGCTAGCTTCATCAAAAAAGCTTCGTTCTGGTGAGACAAAGTACGACACCCAAGACCCCCAACAAGCATTGGCTTACAGACCACATCCCATCGCATCAAATGTACCCCGCCTCTATCAGTCCGACTACCCCAAATAAAAGTCCAGATGATTCGCTCCAAATCTCAACAAACGTTCTTCGAAACAACTGCAGTTTGTATTGTGTAAGTGGGAATGACTGCTAACACAACCTTGGCCAGGGTGATTCGCCCAGCTAATGATAAAGTTTTGGATTGCCAACCACGCAACTTTTTTTTGAACCATTTGAACCAAATATTTATAGGATTCAGTCGTCACCCTCTTATGTTGTAACAGAACGCTTAGATAACGGCTCAAATCGTTAACTTCCGCAAAGCCAAATTTCGAGCTTATATACTCTCTCAAATCATTCGATACGTTTTTAGAGAAGAATATGGTTGTTTTAGCAATACTAACTTTTTGGCCAGATACGCTACAAAAATGATGAAGCGCTCGATGAATAACCTCAAGTTGTTCCCTCGACGCCACTACAAAAAGAATTATGTCATCGGTAAAAAAGAGATAAGAAATCCCCGGTCCCTGTTTTGCCATTCGAAAAGGTTTCCAAGCTCCGGCCTTAACTTCTCATTGTATTTCCTGCACCAACCGTTCTATAAAAAGAACAAATAAATAGGGGATCATCTTGGCGAATACCCCTTATTGGCTTAAACGTTCCTTTACCGACCCATTCCACAATGTATGCATAGAAACAGAGGACACGCTATGCATGATAATATCTCTGATAGCCACTGGAATTCCTATGTCCTCCAAAATATCTGCGATGAATGACCATTCAAGGTGATCCTATGCTTTCTCAAGATCGATCTTGATGGCCATCCATCCTTTCCGACCCTTCTTTGCACTCATAGAGTGGATGATGTCTTGGGTAATAACAATATTATCAACGAGATTTGCCTGGCACGAAACTAGTTTGATTATTCGATACCTAGGAAGAGATCAGAGGCTTTAGTCTATTGAAAATAACTTTCGTTATCGCCTTGTAAATCACAGTGCATAAACTAATAGGTCAAAATTGACTAATTAGTTCTGAAAGTGGCACTTTTGGTAACAAGACTAGCAAGGTACGATTCCACTCCTCCTTAAGCTCGCCCCTTCCAAAGACCGTACGAACACTCTTGCATACTGTTTTACCCACAATACTCTACTTTTTTGGTAGAAAGATGCATGCAAACCATCAATATTCGGCGCCTTAAGGGGACCCATGTCGAAAATGGCCCTCTAAATTTCATAACCAGTGATAGGTTCATCAAAAAACTTAGTGGAATAATTCGACTACGAAAATTGACCCCACACCTTATAACCACCTCCCATCGATCCATCACTCATAAACAGGGACATGTAAAAGTCAATAGCCATTTGTTGCAAATCACCCTGATCTGTGCATCAAATACCCTCGTCTCTCTGTAATGCCGAGATATGATTCACCTTTCGTTGAGCTATGGTTAAAGCATGAAAAAACTTAGTAATGCGGTCTTCATGATAAAACCAGTTCTAGCATGCTTTTTGCCGCCAAAAACTTTCCTCTTGTGCAAGGACCTCCTCAAGCTCCATGCGTAACTTATACGACAAATCTACCAGAAAGTCAGAATGAGATCTCAGTAACGCTTTATCAATGCCTCTAAGGTGGGCCAAAATACGCTTCTTCTTCTTCTTCCCAATATGCCCCAAAATATCCTTAATCCATATCTGAGCCTGCGACTGAAAGGCTCTAATATTATGGACAAAGTCATGTCCTCTTTCCAGATACCTGCCAAGAATTCAGCAAACTGATCATGCTCCTGCCACGCCGAAATAAACTGGAAGAACAGTAGAATCTGAAAAAGAGGCCAACCAATAAGCATTTACCACACAACGATTTAACCTTTGATGCAAATTGCCCCTCGACCATGTATAAGACGGTCCTTGAAACCCCAAATCCACAAGACCAGCATCAAAAGTAAAATCCAAAAAGAGTTTATAGCCTTTCATATGATTATTCACGCTACCCATACGTTCCCCATGATGGAGAATGGTGTTAAAGTTACCCCCAAGGACCCAAGAGACATCATCTCCGGGTTAAGAGCTAGGAGTTTTTCCCACACATACTTCCGCATCGAGACATGAGAACTAGCATAAACAGCTGTAAAATAGATCCAACCATTATACTCTGCCACACGAAATCTCCCATGAATGAATTAGTTAGATATAGTCAAGATTTCCACGTCAATAGACTCATCCTAAAGAACCCACACACCCCCTCCAAAACCATACGCTTCAACACAGAAGGAATGAGAGAAACCCAACCTCAAAATAACTTTATCCGCACCACTTCAGCTCACACGAGGTTCGAAAAAGCCACAATTTTTAGTTGAAACTCCCGCAAAAAAGATTTCAAATGCCTCTTAAAAGTCAAGCTCGCTGTGCCTTGACAATTCCAAAACATAAGACTAGTTATCATAAAAAAGACAAAAAAATGAACAACTTACTGAGTGATTTCAATGATCAAACCACCATGGACAGTGCCATCCACCAAACCATCATTTGTATCATAAACGAGATTATTATCCAGGGGGAACTCAACTCTCGAACCATCAACCCCAGACTCAACATATTGCGGTTATTGTGCTATCCCAGAAGAGATGTTCCTCACAAGTTCAGTTAACACTGGCCGAGCAGCAACTCGAGTATCCGAAAGCTTCTGAATCTTCACCCTTTTCTTGTTGTTTTCCTTGAGAACTTTGGCCGGACCCCCCAGCACCCTTAGAACTACGTCTTGGTGGTTGTGTTTTATCTCGTTGTGAATTCTCCACAAGCGAAACTGCCATGTGATTTTTGCATTTATCAGCCACAACATGTGGAACAAACCGCCACCTGTTGCCCATCAACAGCGAAAATTGTACTAGGTTATGTGCCCCTTTCTTTATTGTTTTAGATTTTTTAGGGTTTAAAGCATGCGGCATTGCGGTAGACAACTCCGGCCAGAGCAATCGGGGAAACCTGCGCAATAACCTTTTTACCACGATCCGTAGTACGCTGTTCAGGAGCTGCATTTACCTCCTGGCCCTCTTCATACACTATCTCATTACCAGTCAACCCACCCGAGTCCTCGAGGATAGCAAATGAACCGCTTGCCCCCTCCTTCTCACCCATAACCTTCGACCCTCTAGAACCCACTGTCGGACGACGTATTCTATTTTCCACGACCATTTATGATCCATACAATTTTTTCTTTGAGCATCGAGCGCGGGACCACTACGATTATCTTCTCTTGCCTCTACCCCATGCGAAGTATCCATATTATTACCACTAATCGTACTACAAGCATCCTGCAAATGCCCATACACCCCGCAAGAGAAGCACACTTGTTGTAGCCCCTCGTACTCCAACTTTTGTACGAACCCATCAATACCAATACATGGTATGAGTGGTTTGTTCAGATCAACCATAATAGCAAGTTGGGCAAACCTGCCCCGCTCTCCAGCTTGCGTATTGTAATAAATTTTGACTACCTTGCCAATAACCAATGCTAGTTTGCGAACGAGCTCCTTTGGATAGTAACAGTATGGGAGCCCTGGAAATCGTACCCAGACAATAACACGAGATGGATGTTTCTTGGATGTTGTGGAAGATCTACTCCACGGTTGAAATGTGAGGTAGCTTCCGTAAATCGTCTATGGTCCATCTGTAAGGACATTAGTATAATCTCTCGGATCTTCAAATCGAACAATAAAGTAATTGTTATCAATGTCAATCAATTGGACTTCCCCAAACGATTTTCACATCACATGGGTCCTAGACATCAGTGTTCTATAACCAATCGAACGCCTAAGCAGATGAACTATTATGGCATTCCGCATATTATGATCAATCTGATCATGCACTCGTTCAGAGAATTTAATCGTTGAATGGGAACCTGAACGATCCACAACAAAATTCTCATGTGAAAATTCTACACCACCATCGCCATTAAATTCATCAAAATTGGAACCAAAGCTATTCATGGACGGTTGTGCCACCTTACTTGCATAACTAGGTTTGCCCCCGTTCTGGTTATCCTGTTCAGTATTCCCCGTTCCCTATATACCACTCTGATGGAGTACATTCTCTTCACCAGCAATCAGATCGGATGATACAATAGTATCAGCCTCCATATCTTCAACCTCCTGTGTATCCGTGTTGGCCAAAGGATCATTAGCATTCCTGCTCTTCTTAGGGATGCGTTGCTCTTCAATTGGAACCGGGAGATTAGATCTCTCCAACCCCGGTTGGACTGATAACTGCGGCGCCTGATCTGGTGGCCGACCACCATGGCTTTCGATGAGACTACGACAAGGGTTTTCGCTCATTAGGTTTTTTTTCAGTTGACATATGCCTTTAACTTTTGAATTAAATTTTAGATTTTAAATTTAATCTGAGATAACAAATTTGGTTGAGAGAATTTAAAATGACAATGTTTAGTTGAGAGAATATAAGATGACCTGAACGTAAATTTTACTAAATTGTCCTTATGATATATTTTCTTTTTAGCAAATTATGAAAAATTCATAAAACAATTTCCGTTACTTTATCTAAATTTTAGAAAAAATATTTATTTAACATATTATTAATATAATTAATAAATTAAACATATATTTTAAATAACTTACTTAATGTTATAATTATTTATATATACATTATATAATATTAAAAAAATGTTATAATCTCGAGTGCATAACAATCACAAAATAATCGAGTTTTGTTTTTAAAGGTTGCTTTCTTATGCTTAAATAAGAAAGCAAAAGTTAACTTGATTAAAAACTAAATTTCAAATTAAATAGTTTGATTTATTCAAGTTATAAATCAATTGAAATAAAACAATTCTTTTTTTTGAAAAGAAATAAAACAACTCAATTATTCAGATTAGAATAATTTAACTCAGATTTATCAAAAATATAATTCCACTTCTAGTAATACAAAATAATTTTGGATCCATTTTGTACATAACTCTTGTCAAGTTAACCATTAGAAAATCATTAGTATAAAATAAGATAAATTTCTTTTACAATAACTGAAGGACTTCTAAAATTTAGATTGGGAGTAAGATTATATAGTTGTATGCCCTCTTACAAAGCAAAAGCAAGTAGCAAATGTAACATTCTAAACTTGAGCATATTAGTTGACTATATTGAACACAAATCGCCATTACTAAAACCTTGTTTGGAAGATAAGATCGAACCATATGAGTTGTCTTTATGAGATAACTAACAAGGAGTTACCTTTCCACTAAAAGCTGAAGCCCAATTTACCCAACATTAATAAACAAAGGAAAGTAGCATTGTTCTTCACTTGCTCTTTGGAAATCAATTCAAGTCTTGATATTCCTTCAGCACCTCCCAAGAAAGAATAAAACAGCAATAAATCATTTAGGTCCAAGACATGCTTCATACATTCCTCAGCCATTGCTAGCTGCAATGACGGTTGACAAGTTTAACATAATTAAAAAAAAATATCCAAGCTAACTAGCAATGGTCATTGACAAGTTTAACATAATTAAAAGAAATTATTTTAACTAACTAAGAAAGAATTAGAAACTAACAATTTATACATCATTTTATATCCATTGAGCTACACTAAAATAAAAATTTAGTGCATGTCATACAATTCAAGAACGACAATCATAACAAAGCCCAATGGCATAAAAAAAAGTTGATAAATTAGATAACTCACAACACCTTGGCAAATTAGAGAACATAAATGCAAATAATTTGATACTCCTAATTCTAATATATAAATCATAGGGGTCCAACGAGGAACAACTCTTCCTCGGCTGCAGCGGTTGATGAAAGAATGAATGCTCGTTCAGTTGAAAGTGGAGCGCTTGCTACAACCGAAGATGTGTTAGATGATTCCCAAAGCGATGAGGAAGGTGATAAGGACTTCTTTCCTGAGCTGGTCCCGGATGAGTACAAGAAAAAAGAGAGAAGGTATGGTTCCCTCTTGAATTTTCAGGAAAACGCCTTGTCGAATTTGGAGCGAAAGAAGAGAGACCGGGCGATTTGTAGAGGCAATTCTAAGTAAAATAAGCTGGAATCTTTGGAACTCTCGTGCAGATCGCTATCTTATTTAGATCTAACTGACAAATGGAATCTGGCGACGAAGGAAGCTAGAAAGGATTAAATTAGGAAAGAAATTAGCCATTCATTTTGAAGGAGATGAACGTGAGGTTATTCGGGATTTAGCGTTACTAGAAACTAAGTAGGACACCTTGTAGATGTATCGTGGTGGGGGCTGGTGGTATAAAGGTGGTTTTGAAGGCGTTAATCTGGTTGTGTGAGTCTCGGGGGTAGTTGGTAAACTCCTAGCCGACTGACGGATGCTTATAATTCTATTGGTTGTGTTGATTTTGCTTCTAGAGACAAGGTAAACGTTTTTTTATGGAGGAAGAATTTCGTAAAACTTGGTATGTTTTGTTGAGTTTGGTTATTGGGAGTCTGGTGCAGTGGGGTGATTTGGTGGTCTAGCTATCGTATGAGATAAGTATAATTCAATAAAACTCAATTATTATTTCGAGATTCATATTTAGATAGGGAGCTGCTTACAACAGGGTTGTTTTGACAGTTCTGATCAGAGTGTTTTGTGGCTAACTCGGTAGTGGTCCATTTAGAGTTGTGTTACAAGTTGGGCGGTTTAGGAGGCTGACTGCAGATCATTGGCTTGTGGAAGGGGAATACAGTGCAGTTAGGAGCAGGAGCGAAAGGTGTGGGTGGGTGTGCACGCTATCTATGGAGATGATGGTCACTTGTTATTGGGGATTGATAGACTATTGAAATTGTTTGGCCAAATTCATGTTATTCTTGTCTTGAGGCAGGGTATTGTGATGGTAGTTGAGCTAGTTTCAATTGGGATTGAGGCGAGAGTCGTTAGTATTTATCGTTACTGTTTGTTTGAGGTTATGGTAGGCTATGTGGCAGTATGGCATGTTAGGATAAAGGATAGTCAAGTTATCAACTTCCTTCTCGTGTGGAGGATGGATACAAGTCTAGGAGTGAAATTAAACTTTGTTTTGGACAGGTTGATGGAGCACATGAGTTTATTGTGGAAGGTTGGGTTTTCTCGTTGATGGTTGGATTGTTACAAATTGGCGCGGGCTGACTTTGTTTGGTGGTGGAGAGGTGCTTATTTGTATGTTGTTTAGTCCATCTATATTCTTGTAAGTATTTGTGTGTACTATTTTCCTCTATTTAGGTCTAGAGAGATTTTTAACGAGGCTCACAACTAAGCCTAAGCTCTATTTCTAATAAAATATATTTGCTGAGCAAAAAATAAAACAATTATTGGATGAAATTATTGTATACATTCTTATCATATCCGTACCAAAACAAATGTTGCTTTAATAGAAAAACTGGTAAAAAAAAAAATCTTGTATCCCTAACAAAGAGTATTAGTTTTTCCTATATGTTTTAATTTTTTTTCTTCAGGCTTGTTGTTGTCCAATAGATTGACATAAAATGAAGGAAGTTCCCGCTTGTTTACGAGATCATATCAAGACAATTGAACTTTTTGAATTAAAAGGAAAACAAGTTAAGTTCCAACTGAATTCAAAGGACTTAAAAAGCTTTATTGGCATGCTTAGATACCTGGGATGATCGTGTCGACCACTGCAGATGGCTTCAACATCTTAATGCTTCGAATATACAAAGCACTCTCCTCTCCAATGGTGATAACAAATAAATCCGCAGTTGATGCAAAGTAACATATGGAGTGGTTATTTACCTCTGTTTTGATAATTGTTGGGTGCTCTCAATGATTTTTATATGTTGCGAAAAGCATCTACCTCTATAAGTAATTTGTAGTTTTCCATTAAAAAAAAAATCCCAATATCTAAGACCGATGGGTGAAAAAAACATCAAAGACGGATATTAACAGAACTCGTCAAATGGTTTTCATCATGAACGAAAGAAAAAAATCATACGAAGCAGGGTGGGACTTACCGAATAATAAGTGATGGGTGAAAAATCATACAGATGAAGAAGAAAAAGGTTTTTCATCATAAACCAAAGAAAAAATTGAATAAATAATAAGCAAGAGTGGATAAGGAGACTTACCAGGAGAAGAGCTAAACAAAGACGTGAGATTTTTCTTTCTAGGGATTTTACGACTGAACAAATAAAGGGAAGGATTAGGGTGAAAAATCTATTTATTTTAGGGGTATTTTTGTCCAAATGAGTCGGGAATTCTTAAATACCTAAGAAACCAAGGGGGAATCACATTCCCGCCTTTTAAACAAAAACAAGTTATTGTTGGGAAATCGTATTACCCTATGGTGGGAATTCTTTTTAACCAAACATGGGTATAAGGTTTTGGAAAATATTATTCCCCTGGTAATAATCTTTTCTGAATTTTTTCCGCGAACTAAACACCTCCTAAGTGTCAAAATAATTTTCTAGTACTAAAACCAAACGACTAGTACCGGTACAACCTTGCCGTGTAACGATACTCGGAGATTTCAAAATTCTAGAAAGCTATTTTAGTATCGGTACTACCCATCAATACCGATACTCAAGGTCCCATAATGATAACCAACTATCGAGTACATGCACCTTATGCTTTCTCAACGACTAGTTTTGCATATTCAATGCTTGTACTGATACTAGACCTCGAGAATCAGTATTGACGACTGTAAAACATCATTAAATGTGTGGAAAACACCCCTAACGGTTTCAAACTTTCTCCAACAGCTAGAATCTTATTAGAGGACATAAAAGAGACCTCCAAGCTGATGAACAACAACAAGAAAGCATATACCAACATTCAAGTGCAAAGACTTTAGTTTTTGAGCTTTTAAAGTATATTTTCATTTGTAAAACACTTGTGAGCATTCATTGTCAATTTGCTCAAGTGTTCTTTTTTGGAGAGAGCTTAATTGTGCAAACACTTTTGTCCAGTGAGGTTTTCTTTGTTTGCTTTATTTGTATTACTTGCTAGGAGATAGTGTAGTCAATGTTTTGGGTATAAACCTTAAGAAAAAATGAAAAGTTACACTTTGTCCTTAAAGGCAAGCAAATCTAGAGGAATTGAGAAATCCTTAGTATGGATAGCTTATCAATGATAAAGATTCGATTAGATTATCAAATAAAATCTAATTTTATCTAATCTTATCTTTGACTTCCTTATCTTTGATATAGCTAAGGTAGTGAATGTAAGGTAGTGAATGTAAACTTGACTTAAAAGTTGAACCACTCTAAAATCGATGTGCAAATTGTCTATCTTTTTCGGTTTCTTCCACCTAAAATTTAAAAGCCAATTTAACCCCTTTTGGCATATTTGGTTGATCGATCTAGCCAACAATTGGTATCATTGCGAGTCTCTTTCAACGGTTTAACAACCTAGAGTCGATCCTTGAAGAGCTCTATCATTTACACATCAACTTTGCCAATGGCTTCCACTTTCGGTTCATACTTCATAGAGGACTCACAATCGGTCAACAAGCCACCGTTCTTCAATGGAGATAATTATTCTTATTGGAAGTATAAGATGGAGCTATTTATTTAGCAAGTGATCTAGAAACATGGAGAAACATCATGGATGACTACACAACTCCAACTAGTGATATGAATGATTGGAGTGAAGATGAGAACAAGACGTTCCAAACAAATGCCAAGGTCATGGACATTCTTTTTCTTGCACTTGGTCTCAATGAATAAAGAAGAGTCTCATCGTGTTTAAATGCCAAAAAAATTGGGACAAGCTTGAAGTCACTCATGAAGGAACCAATGACGTAAAAGAAATTAATATTGGTCGTCTCAATCTTAGTTATGAAAATTTCAAGATAAACCCGGGAGACGACATCAAGGCTAAGTTTGACCGATTCTCCGTTATTATCATTGAGCTAAAAAGATATAGAGAATTCATTCTAAAGGACAAGTTAGTGAGGAAGATGATTTATTTTTTTCGATTCATGGAATTCAAAGAAGACGACAATTATAGAAGCAAAAAATCTCAAGACACTCAATCTCGACGAGCTTGTTGGGCCGTTGCTCACCCATGAAGTGATGTTAAACTGAAGAAAAAAATAAGAGAAGAAAGAAGAAAAAATGTTGCTATAGAGCCCTCTACGAGCTTAGAAGAAGATTCTAGTGAAGAGGATGACGAAGATGAAGAGATGGTCAAACTCTTCAAGAAACTTAAAGGATTCATGAAGTGCAATAAAGAAGAATCGAAAAAGAAGAAGGGTCCCATTATATGCTTTGAATGCAAGATGTTGGGACACGTCAAGTACGGTTATCCTAGAATAAAGAAGAAGAGAACAAGACATTTCAAGAAGAATGCATTTGTTGCTACATGGAGTGATGAAGACTCCACCGATGAAGAATAAGTAGCAAACCTTTGCCTCATGACCATCCAAGAAGATTCAAAGGTAACTTTTAACTCATCAATTTAAATTCATATACATTTGATGAGTTACAAGATGCATGCGACGAGTTGGTTTTTAGAATTTAAAGCAATGATTTCTGTAGCGACCCTTTTGAAATTGCCACAAAAAAGTTTAATATTAATAAAGTGATTAAAAGTTGTAAATGTGTTTTTGAAAAATTCTTTGGAAAATGTGGGGTTTTGGAAAAAATAGGTGATGTCAAAAAATCTTGGTGTTTTTGAAAATAAAATGAGGGTTGGAGTCACCACCGGCCACTAAGGTAGACGGGACACCATAAAACCAGAGATTCGTTTGAAAATGGGTTCGGGAGTTGGTTACGTGTAGGGAAGGATTAGCACCCCCATCACGCCCGAAAATCTGTACCAAAATATTTGTTGCTTTTAGTTGATGGAAATTATTGAAACTCGAATTAAATTTAATTAAATGATTTTAATTGGATACGTGCTTTAATTAGATGGGCATTTTTGTCAAATTGGTGGGCTTGAATTAATTAAATATTTAATTAATAAGGGTGACTGTACATCGGACCGTAGATTAAACCGACATCGAATAAGACCGACTGCCATGTTAATTTACGGTTCGAGTCAAGTACATCACCTTTATGCCTGATGCAAACAGTCAGAAATGAGGTTATGAGTTGTCGAATTTTATTTCAGATTAAAGTTTACCTTCAGACGGTGAAAATTAATTCGAATATTTGGACAACATCCATTAAGCTCGGACTGTTACGACACAGATACCGAAATTAATAAATACCTCTTTTTTATGATGTAGATCAGTTAATTAGCAATGTGAAATTAATTAGAATTAGGATAAAATGAATGCCGAGATAATGAATGTCACAAAAGTAGGCAAATGAATAAATAACGAACTATAAGGGTAAATGCGGGAAATTAAAGAGCGATCAAAATAAATGCGGGAATTAAAGCGAATTCGAAAATGGACCAGATTGAAAAAAAACAATCCGAAAAAAGGATCGGATCGAACAAAAAAATGTAAAATAAAGTGAGAGAAATTAAATTACGGGGAAATAAAATGCGAGAAATTAAATTGTGGAATATTAAATACGTGAAATTAAATACGAGAAAGAAAATTGCGGGAATTAAATGGCAGAAATTAAATGTTAGAGGTTAGTAATCTACACTAAACGGGCTGTAGATAATACGGATCATACCCCGTTGTGGGTCACCTTAAGGCCGATTCGGATATAAACAAACAATATATAAATATATATTATAATATAATACTAGTAATACTATATAATATGATAATAATATATGTATATATACATATACTATATATACACACGCATATAGGTAATATATATAATAATATTTAACATATATACTATATACTATATACTATAAATACTATAACAACTATAATATATAATAAATAGGTATATAACATAAAGGGGGACCGAAATAAAACAAATAAAATTCAGGAGGCAAGATTAAAATGAAACAAGATTTAAAGAGGCTGAAATTAAAACGAAAAAACAAAGGGGGGGACCAGAACTGAAATTAAACCATGACTGAAATGGAAACAGGAAGCAAATAGGAGGATCTGATGGGCAATTATCCCATCAATCAGATTGCGCGGATCCTCCCCGGATCTTGGTTAACGCGCGGGTCGAAGGCTGCCCCAAAATGGCGTCGTTTTGCAAACAATATAAATCTGGAAATCAAAGGCAAAAAATTGCTTGATTCCCCATTTGCCTCAGTTTCTTAAAATGCCAAAAGAAAAAGAGGGATAAATCCTCTAAAACCTGAAACCCTAGTTTGGCCTTTTGAGCACCGATACTCGGCGGCGTCGCTTTGTCGGCCGGCTTTCGACGCTTGAAGGCATCCTCGTACGGCGACCCCTAACCCAGACGGTCTGGTAAACCCAAAAATCCCATTTTCTTTTTTTCCGTTTCTATTTGAGATTTGAAAAAAAGCTTTTAAAACTAAAACGAACCCCCTTTTGATAAAAAAATCAGTTGATTTCGTTTCACCCTTTTTGAAAATAGATTCTTTTTTCTTTAAAACGAGGCTTTGTTTTGAGTCAAGAAGCAAACCCTAACTATGCCGAAAAAACAAATATTCTAGATTTTTTGTATTTTCTCAGAAATAGGTGAGGGGATCCACTTTACATGTGATTGAAACGACTTTTTATAGCTGAAATACATTGATTAAAATGAAATAAAATTGTTGTTGCCTTGCTTTGTTTGTACTCGTCTGATCTCTGCCATTGTCTGAATATTTTGTGGTTGCTTATCTTTTATGCATGTTTGTACGGGGAGAGTGCTAGGCTCTTTGGCCGCATGCAGAGTGGGCTGAGATGATGCCTGCGTGGCACGGCTGCTCGAACGTGGCGTCGATGTGGCTGCTGAGTTGTTCGGAAAGTGAAGAGGCTCCTAGAATATTCTATAAGCTGTTGGCGGCGGTGGCTCCTTATGGTTTCATTAAGGTTATCTGGATTAGCCGAGTCAGGTCAGCCAGGTAATGGATTCGGGACGGATAGGCAGAATCGGGTCTGGGTAGGCTTGGCAGGTGGGTTTAGGGTAGTTGGGCTCGGTTGGGATATTTGTCACGCCTGAGAAGATGTGGGTCATTAATTCCACATCGGAAAGGAAAATGGATGTCTTGGGATATAAATACGGTGGTACTGCACATCCTATTAGATATGTCTTTTGGGAAGAGGGTAATGGCCCCGTGACAAGTGGTATCAGAGCGACCCTTTGACTGCCCGATTTCATGCCGAGTGCCCATGAGTGGGGTAGGTAGAGTGGACAATTGTGATAAGGTAGCCCATCACGAGAGTGGAAGCTCGTAACGAGGGCGTTACGAGGTTGAGTGGGGGAGAATGTCACGCCTGAGAAGAGGCGGGGTCATTAATCCCACATCGAAAAGGAAAATGGAGGTCTTGGGATATAAATACGGTGGCACTGCACATCCTATTAGACATGTCTTTTGGGAAGAGGGTAATGGCCCCGTGACATATTGCGCTTAATTGTAAATATAAATATTGGACATTTGGGTTCTATAATTGGACATTTTAATAATAGACTTTATAATTATAAACTTGGGCTTTATTATTTATTTGTTATTATTTACTTTTTCTGTTTTTGTTTAATAATAATAATATTAATAATAACAAAATAATGATATAATAATATTATATAATGATAACAAAAATAATTAAATAATAATAACATAGTAATAATATAATAATAATATCATAATAATAATATAGTATAATAATAATATGATAATAAATATATTAATAGTAATATGCTAATGTAATATTAGTATAATAATAATAGTAAAAGGCAATAATAATAGTAATAAATAATGACTTCAAGTAATAATAATAAATAATAATAGCAAATATGTCTTATTATAATTAAAACCCAAGTTATAAAAATAAAGCCCAGACAAAATTAGTGATTGCAGCTGACCCTCTTTGTTTAATCTTGTGTTAGCACGGATAGAGCAAAAAATAAAATCACTAATTTTGTCATACTTCCCTATTTGAAGACCAGAGCTCGAATCACCATGCATTGAAGGCCTTGTTGATGGTCCGAGAGATAAACGGTCAAGAACTGAAGGCTTTGTTGACAACGCAAATCACCACGCACTGAGGGTCTTACCGGTGACTTGTAAAATTAGAGTCATACGCTGAAGGGTTTACTGACGGCCTGGCTCACCAAGTACATGAGAGGTCTTACTGATGGCCAAAAATGAAGGTCCAACATTAAAGGATTTATGAACAACCTAGCTCACCACGCACATGAGATGTTTTACTGATGGCTAGAAAATAAAGTCAAACACCGGAGGATTTACTGACAATCTGTCTCACCAAGCACATGAGAGGTCTTACTGATGGCCAAAAATGAAGGTCTAACACTGAAAGATTTACGGGCAACCTAGCTCACCATGCACATGGAAGGTCTTACTGATGGCTAGAAAATAAAGTCTAACACTGAATGATTTACTGACGGTCTGGCTCACCAAGCACATGAGAGGTCTTACTGATAGCCAAAAATGAAGGTCCAACACTAAAGGATTTACGGATAACCTAGCTCACCATGCACATGTAAGGTCTTACTGATGGCTAGAAAGTAAAGTCAAACACTAAAAGATTTACTAACGGTCTGTCTCATCAAGCACATGAGAGGTCTTACTGATAGCCAAAAATGAAGGCTCAATACTAAAGGATTTACGGACAACCTAGCTCACCACGCACATTAGAAGTCTTACTAATGGCTAGAAATGAAGGTCAAGCACTTGGAGGCTACTAATATATTAACATATGATATTGAAAGCTTGACGGTTCAGAGATGAAACTATGCACTGAGGGCTTTGGTGTAGATCTTAAAGTGACATAGAAAAATTTGTTGGAGGGACTCTTCTCAATAAGAACCCCTAACTTGGCTGTGATATGACCTTTCCACACATAGAAATCTTTGTTGGGTGAGGTTTTCTCACTAGAAACTCTTGATTCTTTGGTGTGATCCACTTTTTATGAAGTCATGGATCGAAATCTTTACTTCGTTTCATGAGGGTATGAATTAAAATCTTACTGGAATATACTTCTTCCATTGCAAAGTTATAGATTAAGGTCTTTGTAAATATGTCAAAAAGATGAAATGATTGATGCATGAGTTAGCATGCCCCCTAACCTAGGGATGTCTAACTATGTATGATGCATGAATGAATGTTAATTGAGGACCACTTGAACAAGTCTTGTTCTTCAAGGAAGTTGATTGAAAAATCTCAGTCTTGTTTTTCACTGGGGTCCATTGCAGCTTAAATACCCCACCTCACACTCGAGTTCAACCTTTCCAAATGTATCTTCAAAGTTTCAACTATAGACTATTCTTGTTGAACTTTGCTCAATTGCTTAGCTGGAGATATCTTTGTCATCAAACTGATTGAGCATCTTATTGCCCCAACAAAATCTTTACCCTAAAAAATAATTGATTACTGTTGTTATCTTGTTGCTAGCAAAATTTGAATTCTTTGTGAGAAAATACATGTTTAGATTTCAATGTGAGATGCTTATTGAGAAAACTGAATTTTTCTTTTCAAATTGTAAATATATCAGGCTATGTTGAATGCCCCGAATATCAAGTACACGAGCAACGCCGAAAATAGCTTACAGAGGATTGCCCCAAGCAAATCATGTGTCTAGGAGACCTCAAACGTTGGATTGATGTTTGAAGATGTGAAGTGCATCTTAGTCTACTTCGATATTTGACAAACTTACCTTTGGCAGGTTCACTTTTTGTCCCATTTTTGTTTGGGAAATTCAACTCATCACATTCTTTTGGCTCAAAATAAATGATGGAGCAAACAACAAATTCCCGAGTTACTCGGCATTGTCATGATTTTGAAAATATTACCATCACTCATGAAGCGAAGAGTTTCGATTATGATGGGCTTCAGCGGAGTGCCTCAAAGATTTCACACTCTTATCCGAAAATGCCTATTACCAGGTTTTGAACATTGGAGTGCTTTTTGATTAAATTTTGAAAAGAATGCTTATTACCAAGCTTTGAATATTTGAAGTGTTTTTTTTCTTCTGAAAAATGCCTATTACCAGGCTTTGAAGGTTAAATCAATTTGTCTTGTTTTGAAAATGCCTATTACCAGGCTTCAAACATTAAATTGCATTGATTTGTCATTATGTGTGGTCATTAATGTGAAATGCAAGTCATATGTTTATTCTCCGCAGCTTACAATTTCAACTAGACACAGGTTACTCGAAATCAACTTTCGGGTCAAAGTCAATGTTCCTTGTGCAATTGATATACGAGGACCCAATAAGCAAATATATTTATAAAATGAAAAGAATTGAAAATAGACTGCATCTTTTTATTGAAACTTTGAATATGTGACCTTAGGCCATTACAAAAGACTGACACCACATTCGGGCCTTTTTTAATTTTTGAATGTAAACTTACCGAGGGGGTGCTTGAGTGCGCCCAATGCGGAATCACTTACACTGTCTGAATTGCAAATGTGAGTCATGAAGCTCACCATTTTTCACTGGTCGGGGCATCATCTTTGTCGAACATGATAGATTCTTTATTTTGAACCAATGTGATAATGAATGATGAAATGCAATGTTAATGTCTAGATGCACAGATGTTGATGTAAGAAACTGAATAACTAGGATTTTAAGATGATATGATGCAATTACAACGCAGTGAATGAAGTTGAATGCTCATGTGATGCAATGACCATGCAAATGAATGCAATTGTAGTGCAAATGAATGAGGTTATTGCTGAATGCTTGTATGATGCATTATCGTGCAAATGAATAAAGATCAACGTGTGATGCAACTGTCGTGCAAATGAATAAAATTAATGCATAAGACAATTACCATGTGAATGAATGAAATTGATGTTGAATGAATAAAATTATTAAATGCCAATGTGATGCACTTACCCTAGAATGAGTGAGGAAAAATAATTAATAATGTATGAATGAAAGAAAACATTGATCGACGAACATTCTCGTTGAACAACTCTCTATGATGAAGATTAAGTCCCATTACAATCGAGATGAATGACTACCCTATAATGTTGATCTAGATTGAGCCTTGTTCAACTTCTTGACCGGTCTCAGGCCTCGAGACTCTTTCTCGATGTTATGAACTCATTCTTCCATTATAAGAGTTTTCAATTTTGAACTATTCTTGAATTAACATTTCGAATGAATGTGCTATGAATATGTACAGAAGTAATCAAGCAACGAGACAAGCAAAGGATTAGTGATGTATAAATAAGTCCACAAAAGAATTGGATAAATACAAACCAAAATAACCTAGCAACATGAATTCTATTTTGCTATGGCTATCCGCATAGCTCTAATTGTGGTAGGCTTCTTAAGTTCTCACACATGTGGGTTTGGTTCTAAAAAGGGTACTCGAACCTATCTTATTACCTACTAAGGTGACAAGAACCCCAAATTCTGGCCCATTACAAGCTTGCGAATTGGATTCAGTTCGAGGGAAAGCACAACCTAGTGACGTGGAATGCTGCTTACGTGTCAAAAGACGTCGATTCCGAAAGTGAATTACCGACCCGTGAAGGGCTGCTCACGTGGGTATGTGACGTTTCACTCCCACTTAAGGGACAGAGCTCGGGTATAAAGCTTGATGAGTCTGATGCAACACATGTCAGTGATTCCTTAAAAATTAAATGAGGAATTAATGCAAAACCACCAATTACCAAAGCCCGTGAAATTAGATTCATATCTCCAAGAAAGACCAAATTAATTAAAGTCAATTCAAAATTCAAAATTTCCATCATTAAAAGTAACAAATATTTTTTTGGCTTAACTCTCTTTTTGTTTTGTGAAAACAAAATTATTCCCCAGCGGAGTCGCCAACTGTAGTGACCCTTTTGAAATCGCCACGAAAAAATTTAATATTAATAAAATGTTTAAAAGTTTTAAATGTGTTTTTGAACAATTCTTTGGAAAATGTGGGGTTTTGGAAAAAATGAGTAATGTCGAAAATCTTAGTGTTTTTGAAAATAAAATGAGGGTTGGAGTCGCCACCGGCCGCTAAGGTAGACCGGACACCATAAAACTAGAGATTCGTTTGAAAATGGGTTCGAGAGTTGGTTACGTGTGGGGAAGGATTAGCACCCCCATCACGCCCGAAAATCAGTACCAAAATATTTATTGCTTTTAATTGATGGAAATTATTGAAACTCGAATTAAATTTAATTAAATAGTCTTAATTGGATACGTTCTTTAATTAGATGAGTTTTTTTGTCAAATTGGTGGGCTTGAATCAATTAAACGTTTAATTAATAAGGGCGACTATACATCGGACTGTAGATTAAACCGGCATCGAATAAGATTAATTCGAAATTAATTAGAAATGATGTTATGAGTTGTCAAATTTTATTTCAGATTAAAGTTTACCTTCAGACGGTAAAAATTAATTCAAATATTTGGTCAACATCCATTAAGCCCGGACTGTTACGACACAAATACCGAAATTAATAAATACCCCATTTTTATGATTTAGATTAGTTAATTAGCAATATGAAATTAATTAGAATTAGGGTGAAATGAATGCCGAGATAATGAATGTCACAAAAGTAGGCAAATGAATAGTAACGAACTATAAGAGTAAATGTGGGAAATTAAAGAGCGATCAAAATAAATGCGAGAATTAAAGCGAATCCGAAAAGGGACCGGATCGAAAAAAGCAATCATGAAAAAGGATCGGATTGAACAAAAGAGCATAAAATAAAATGCGAGAAATTAAATTGTGGGAAAATAAAATGCGAGAAATTAAATTGCGGAGTTTAAATTGTGGAAAATTAAATACATGAAATTAAATACGAGAAAGAAAATGGTGGGAATTAAATGGCGGAAATTAAATGTTAGAGGTTAGTAAGCTACACTAAACGGGCCATAGATAATATGGATTATACCCCGTTACGGGTTACCGTAAGGCCGATTCGGATATAAACAAACAATATATAAATATATATTATAATATAATACTAGTAATACTATATAATATAATAATAATATATGTATATATACATATACTATATATATACGCGTATAGGTAATATATATAATAATATTTAACATATATACTATATACTATATTATATAAAACTATAACAACTATAATATATAATAAATAGGTATATAACATAAAAGGGGATCGAAATAAAACAAATAAAATTCAGGAGGCAATATTAAAACAAAACAAGATTTAAAGAGGCTGGAATTAAAATGAAAAAACAAAGGGAGGGACCGAAACTGAAATTAAACCATGACTGAAATGGAAACGAGAAGTAAATATGAAGACCTGATGGGAAATTATCCCATCGACCAGAGTACGCGGATCTTCCTAGGATCCGGGTCAATGCGCAAGTCAAAGGCTGCCCCAAAACAACGTCATTTTGCAAACAATATAAATCTAGAAATCAAAGGCAAAAAGATTGCTTGATTCCTCATTTGCCTCAGTTTCTTAAAACGCCAAAAGAAAAATAGGGATAAATCCTCTGAAACCCAAAACCTTAGTTTGGCCTTTTGAGCACCGATCCACGGCGGTGCCACCTCATCAGCCGGCTTTCGACGCTTGAAGACGTCCTCGTATGGCGACCCCTAACTCAGACGGCCTGGTAAACCCAAAACTCCCATTTTCTTTTTTTCCGTTTCTATTTGAGATTTGAAAAAAAAGCTTTTAAAACTAAAATGAACCCTCTTTTGATAAAAAAACCGCTCAATTTCGTTTCCCCTTTTGAAAATAAATTTTTTTTTCTTCAAAACGAGGCTTTGATTTCGAGTTAAGAAGCAAACCCTAACTATGCCGAAAAAACAGATATTCTAGAATCTTTTTTGTATTTTCTCAGAAATGGTGAGGGGATCCACTTTACATGTGATTGAATCGGCTTTTTATAGCCGAAATACATTGATTAAAATGAAATAAAATTGTTGCTGCCTTGCTTTGTTTGTACTCGTCTGATCTCTGCCATTGTCTGAATATTTTGTGGTTGCTTGTATTTTTTGTAGGTTATCCGGGGAGAGTGCAAGGCTCTTTGGCCGCATGCAGAGTGGGCTGAGATGATGCCTGCGTGGCACGGCTGCTCGGACGTGACGTCGATGTGGCTGAGAGCAAGGGAGTTGCTGATGATGTGGTTGCCGAGTTGGACGTAAGGATAAGAGGCTCTTGGAAGATTCTAGAAGCTGTTGGCGGCGACGGCTCCTTAGGGTTTGGAAAATTAGGTTTAGGGTTATATGGATTAGCCAGGTCGGGTTAGTCGGGTAATAGATCTGGGTCGGATAAGTAAAACTGGGTTTGGGTAGGCTTGACATGTGGGTTTAGGGTAGTTGGGCTCGGTTGGGATATTGGGCTTAATTGTAAATATGAATATTAGACATTTGGGTTTTGTAATTGGAAATTTTAAAAAATGGACTTTATAATTATAAACATGGGCTTTATTATTTATTTATTTATTATTTACTTTTATGTTTTTGTTTAATAATAATATTAATAATAACAAAATAATGATATAATAATATTAATATAATGATAACAAAAACAATTAAATAATAATAACATAGTAATAATATAATAATAATATTATAATATAATAGTAGTAATATACAAAGGAAAAAACTTTGATACACAGGCCGTGTAAACTTTAGTTTACACGTGCCTTTTAGTTTTAAGGGTTATAGTTTTAGTTTAGGGTTTAAGGTTTAGGGTTTAGGTTGTAGGGTTTAGAATTTAAGGTTAGTGTTTAGAATTTAGTGTACAGGGTTTAAGGTTTAGGGTTTAGTTTTTTAGGGTTAGGGTTAAAAATTTAAGATTTGGTTTTTTATAGTATAAATACATAGGCTTGTGTAATTTTACACAGCCTGTGTATCAAAGTTTTACCCATATACTAATGTAATATTAGTATAATAATAATAATAATAGTAAAAGACAATAATAATAGTAATAAATAATGACTTCAAGTAATAATAATAAATAATAATAGCAAATATGACTTATAATAATTAAAGTCCAAGTTATAAAAATAAAGCTCGGATAAAATTAGTGATTACAATTTCAAAACATAAAAAGTTATTTCAAAATTGAAAATGATTTGTTTTCTAAAACTAATAAGATTTTTTTTTTGAAATGCAAGTGAAACTTAAATATTTTGAAAAAAAAATTTGGACTTGCATAATCTTCTTTCAAAAGTTCAAAAAGATCATCAAAATTCATAGTTCAGTAGTTAAAATAGAACTAACACTATAGTTAAGTGACTATAAAGGTAGTTTACCCATCTTAAATCAATAGAAACCGGGAAATGTCGGTGATTATAATAAATTGATTTTTTTTCAAGGGAAAAATTGATAGTCCACTTGTGTTTTTATTCTTGTACCTTTTTACTTACTGAAACTCTAAACCTGCGGAAGGGGATCAAGTGCAGGGTTTATTTCTGAACTCCAAGCTGAAGCTCAAGGAACAGAGATCTGAATCTTCAAGGCCTTCTCGGGATAGAAAAACAAGCTAAAGAAAGAGGAAATGGGAGGCTATGCGCTAGGCTCGGCGTTTGATTCGAAATCAGGGCAGATGATAATGGTGGCATCGCTTTTAATGTTTGGATCTTTCTTCCTCGGCAACCTTTTCGGCAACAATGCTCCCATTTACATCTCTCAAGTTTCTGAAACATCTTCCTCATCTGCATCTTCATCTTCGTCTTCCCATTGTACCTTTCCGTCTTTTCTGTATTCTTGAAAACGGCTAAACGGCTAATACCCATTTCCAATTCAATGCCTCACACCAAGCAATTGCCTTTAATATTATTTATTTTTGTGCCTTTTGGTGTGGTTTTCGTTTTCTTTATTGCTAGCTTAAACTGAAAGGAAAGTATTGTGTTTGTTTTTTTTTTTTTTTTTATAAATGATATACTGGATGATCGATTTAGCAAAAGTTAAAGCTCAAGGGAAAAGGACAGCATTTTCATAGTTAAGTTCTAGGTTCTGTTTTGTTCGGTGAAGTCACATAAGATGGTAATTTCTTTGGAAGGATTGGTAACTTTTGTTACTTTTTTCCCCTATAATTTTTAGTACTCATAATGCGGATTGAAGTTTAATTAGGCTTGAGTCTTGATGTGCAAATTCTTGCTACATTGGCTTGTTTATTGGTTCGTTCAATCTGCATTACCAGATGATGATGACGACCTTTTATCACTAAATCCATTGGATTGTTTATAGGCATGTCCATCGGTATATCGAACTGTTGTTAATGATCCAAACAGTAGGTCACGTTGGAACTTATAGGTATAATTCAGTATGTAAATTGGCTTCTTCCCCTTATAAAGGAGAATGAAGAGAATTAAAGCTAAAATGTCACAAACAAAACTAGTCAAGCTCAACTGTCTGCTAATCTACATGGTGTAGAGCACCAGGTTCATTGTGGGGGACCATTTGAATGTCAACATCTTTACCGACATCCTTATGTAATTTCCTCATGTTAAATTGTTAATAGTATATAAGGTTTTTAGCCATGTTACTGAAAATTTTAAACCTTTTCTCGGCCCTGACATGTGTTTATCTTTCTACATTTGCAGCTATATCTACATTTATTAACAAAGTTTCTCTTACTTATCGAGAATCACCACTTGTAGTCCTCGCAAATGGGATGAATATATGTCCATTGAAGTTTAATGAGTATATCCCTTGTCATGACATCCCTTATGTGAAGCAATTGGCTCAAAACTTGAATCTTTCCAAAAGCGAAGAGCTAGAGAGACACTGCCCTCCACTTGAAAAGCGTTTATTTTGTTTGGTGCCACCACCTTCTGATTATAAAATTCCCATAAAGTGGCCAGTGAGCAGGGATTATGTTTGGCGAAGCAATGTGAATCATACACATCTCGCTGAAGTTAAAGGAGGGCAAAACTGGGTGCATGAGAAAAGTCAGTTGTGGTGGTTTCCAGGTGGTGGCACTCATTTCAAGCATGGCGCAGCTGAATATATTCAAAGGTATGGACATCGATATTATTTCATAAATAGTCTACATATTTCTTGCAATTGCCTTGATATAGGTAGGCTTTATCTTAACAAAGTTCGGTATTACTTCTCAAATTATTTTAACCTATAACATAAAGTAGAAACTATTTAGCGTAGCATTGGGGAAGTTTTGGATGACATCCATCTTTCTGGTCTTCTTCTTTTTATAGTACAATAGCCTCCAAAGTAATTCTTGTTTAAAAAGTGGGAAGTCTGATCGACACGTAAGAAAACATATTCAAAAAATTGTTCTAGTGAAATGGGAAGAACATATAGATGTGAATTGCAATTGATTTAAAACATATGATGAAATAATTAGATGAATATTTTCTCTCAAATCTCAGTTCTCAAATTGTGGCAATCGTCTTTCTATATTTGGGTATCTATTTACTAGTTGTTATCCCCTTTGTTTTCTTTCGTTACATACCACCGTGCCTCAGAAGGGAGCAGGGTTTTGAACCTTAGACCTTGTCTCTCTTTGGTAGCAGTCATTATGTCAAGCTTTGGTTGTTTATCCCTTTTAGTGGTGACTATGTTGGAAAGTCAGATATATTTTGGTTATAGGTCCATCAAACATCTCTTCTATATGGTTTCTGATGGTTTTGTCAAAGCAAACAACACTTTAAATATTCCTCTCTTGGGGAAATCTATCAATACTATGGTCAACATCCCTGCTTGTTTCCTTTGGGTTACTCTTCCATAATGGATATAAATGACCCATCGTGCTAGCCTCAACTCTTCTATTCATAGCTGGATCAAATTCAATCATAATTCATTAGAAACTCTTGTATGCCAATCATTTTTTGGAATTGAAGAACACTTGTAGCCTTGGTGTAAAAGTGGCCAGGGGTTATAATTGGTAATACAAGTCTACTTGTAGGGCATAGACTTTCTTGCATTCCTTTTTGAGTCTGTCAGAATCAGAATTACAAGATAATGTAATGATTTGTGTATGCATGAATGTTCTTGCCTTTCAATCATTCTGGTTGAAAGTGATATGTTTCATAAGGATATATTTGACTTGTTAGTTTTGTCTGGAGAAAAGGGATTTGTGTAGCCAAGCTCACCCAGATTGAGGTTAAGACGTGGTTGATTTTTGTACCAATATCTTGACACCAAATTGTAGAAAACAGTATGTAGAATAACAGTACCAAATTACAGAAAATTGAAATTATTTTTATTCTCCGTTTTAGTAATTCTTCTTGCGTTATATCTTTATAAAAACTCTTAGAGTAGGACTTTAGATACAATTAGGAGTCCTAAATAAGACAAACTTCTAACTCTTATCTTTAAGGAGGTAGACTTTAGGCAAACTACTGACTACTAATTACATGATAATTATAACACTAATTAAATAGTGACTAAAACTCTAATAGCTCTCTGATAATCTTACACTCCCCCTCAAGCTGGAGAATATACATTGTATAATCCCAACTTGAATAAAAACTTATCGAAAGAAGCTTTTGGTAGTGCTTTTGTAAGCACATCTGCCACTTGTTCTTCAGTAGGAACATAGGATAAAGAGGTTGTCCCACTAGTAATCTTTTCTGAGATAAAATACCTGTCAATTTCCACGTGTTTGGTCCTGTCATGGTGGTCTGGATTTCGAGCAATTTGTATGGTGGACTGATTGTCACAGAAAATTTCAAAAATTTCCTTTTGGTTTACGTTTAGCTCCTTCAGTAGCTTCAACAACCAAATTCCTTCACACATTCCCAATGCTAAAGCCCTGTATTATGCTTCAGCACTGCTTCTAGACACAACTGTTTGTTTCTTACTTCTCCAAGTCACTAGATTCCCCCCAAAAAGAAGCAGTAGCCACTAGTTGATCTCCTGTAGATCAGTTCACTTGCCCATCTTGAATCTAAAAGAATTTGAACAGTCATTTCTCGAGTCTTTTTAAATAGCTTCAACAACCAAATTCCTTCACTTGCCACTAGTTGATCTTCTGTTCGTCAGTTCACTTGCCCTGGTGTTCCTTTCAAATATCTCAAAATTCTCATTGCAGCTTCCATGTGGTCTTCTTTTGGACCAGTCGTGTGTTGATTGATAACATTGACTGGAAAAGCAATGTCTGGTCTGGTTAATGACAAATAAATTAGCTTTCCCACTGATCTTTGGAATTTACCCTTCTCAGCTTTAGGGTTCGAGTCCTCTCTATTGAATTTTAAGCCTACTTCCATGGGAGTATCAGCTGGTTTGCATCCCAACATCCCAGCTTCATTGAGTAGATCTAGAACATATTTTCTCTGGTTAATTACCAGACCCTTGCTCGACCTTGCAACCTCCATGCCTAGAAAGTATCTGAGCTTTCCTAGGTCTTTTGTTTCAAACTCAGTATTCAACAACCCTTTCAAGTGATTTATTTCTTCATCATCATCCCCTGTCAAGATTATATCATCCACATACACTATTAAAATAATCCTTTTATTACTAGAGGTTACCTTAATGAAGAGTGTGTGATCTGCCAAGGATTGTTTGTATCCATTTTCCAGAATCTCCTTGGTGAATCTGTCGAAACTGGCTCTAGGTGACTGCTTCAAACCATAGATGGATTTATCAAATCTGCAAACTTTCTTATCTCCTTTTACAGATTTCAAACCCGGAGGCACTCTCATGTACACCTCTTCTTCCAATTTCCCATTAAGAAAAGCATTCTTAATGTCAAGTTGATGAAGATTCCAGTCCTTGTTTATAGCCAAGCTTAAGAGAACTCTAACTATATTTAGCTTAGCCACAGGAGCAAAAGTTTCATTATAATCAATTCCATAGGTTTGAGTAAAACCCTTTGCCACTAATCTTGCTTTATACCTCTATATCCGCCATCAGAGTTGTATTTTATGGCAAACACCCACTTGCATCCAACTAGTTTCTTGCCCTGTGGAAGATCTGTAATGGTCCAAGTATTGTTCTTTTCAAGTGCTTCAATTTCCTCTTCAACAGACCTTCTCCACTTAGAATCTTTTAGAGCCTCCTCAATGGTGTTAGGTAACTGTTCTTTATCTAAGCAAGTTGTAAAAGCCTTAAAAGATGGCATTAAATTACCATAAGCAACATACCTTTGAATGGGATGTTTAGTACATTGTCTTAAACCTTTTCTTTTAGCAATAGGCAAATAATCAAACTCAAGTAAATGAGGAGTCTCATTTAGAACATTACCTCCATCATTCTCACATGCAATTGAACTTAAGTCCAACTCTCGACAAGTGTCAAATTGCAAGATAGTCTCTAGAATAATTTCCTGTCTTGTTGTGTAAACATTCGGTTGCTTAGGAGGCTGAGGAGTTTGTGAAGAAGGTTTAGGTGAATTTTGAGGAGTAATAGGTAATGGATGGGAAGCTGTAGGTGTAACAATAGGTGAAGAAGTAGAGGAGTTTAAAGGAGTATGAGGTTCAAGAGATAATGGATTATGAGTAGGTAATAACTCTAAAGGTAGAAAAGGATAAACCTAATTTTCAGAAGGCTGAAAAACATCACAATTCTCCCCCTGATTTGCAGTCGTAGGGAAATAAGGTTCCTATTCAAAAAAGGTGAGATCCAAGGAAACAAAAAATTTCTTAGAAGGAGGAGGATAACATTTGTAGCCCTTCTTAAGTGAAGAATACCCTACCAAGACACATTTCAAGGATCGAGGGTCAAGTTTAGAGTGAGCAGAATTTTTCACAAACACAGTGCAACCAAAAACTTTGAAAGGGAGAGTAGATAACATAGGTTTAAAATTGGGATAACTCTCAAAAAAAACAGCTCTAGGTGTTCTATATTGCAAAACCTTATTGGGCATTCGATTAATAAGATATGTTGCAGTTAACAAAGCCTCACCCCACAAATACTTAGGAATATTAATGGTAAACATCAAAGACCTAGTAACCTCCAATAAATGCCTATTTTTTCTTTCCGCAACCCCATTTTGTTGTGGTGTATCCACACAAGTGCTAATATGAATAATCCCTTTTCTTTTAAAAATTTTAAGGACTAGGTAAAATATTCACCCCCATTATCAGATTTAAATAGTTGAATTTTGTTGCCAAATTTGGTTGCAACCATATTGTAAAATTTCTCAAAAACAAAGGCTACTTCAGATTTATCCCTCAACAAATATGCCCAAGTTGTTCTACTATGATCATCAATAAAAGTTACAAACCACCTACTACCAGTTACATTCTTCACTTGGGAAGGACCCCAAACATCACTATGGATTAATAAAAAAGGTTGGGAAGGTTTGTAGGAAGATGGTAAATAGGATGCTTTTGTTTGTTTAGCAAGAGGACATATTGGCATTTAAAAGAACTTGGTTTCTTATTAACAAACAATGCAGGGAACAATTTAACAAGATAATGAAAATTTGGATGCCCTAATCTAAAATGCCATAACATTATATTATCAATCTGCCCTAAAGAAGTAAAAGAGCAAGAAGTGTTTTGTAGAGAAGATGGTTTGTTGCCAAGAAGGACATAGAGACCATTTTGCAAGCTAGCATTGCCAATCATTTTCCTCGAGTTCATTGCCTGCAAAAAACAACCAGATTCAGTAAACTGTAATGAACACTTCAAATTCTTGGAAAGTTTACTAACAGAGATGAGATTGCAAGCAAGATTAGGCACAAACAAAACATCTTCCAACAACAAATTATCATTAAGCAAGAGTGAGCCACTCCCTTTAATAGGAGAAAAAGAGCCATCGGCTGTTTTAATAGAGCTTGTAGAATCTGAAAAACTCAAGAATAATTCCCTGTTACCAGTCATGTGATCAGTAGCTCCAGAGTCAATGATCCATGCTGAGGCACCAATGGTAGAAAGAAGCGCCGTAGGAGAACAAGAATTTTGTGTACCTTTATCCTCCATAAGAGCTAGATTTGCCACAATTCTATGGCAAGTAACAAAAGAACCTGAAATCTCTGGAAAAAAACTCCAAACCAGCAGTCTGCTCTACTATGGACTGCATCTCAGAGTTGATGGATTCCTAACTAGGATCGATATTAGACTGATACCATGTAGAAAAACAGTATAGAATAACAGAAAACTGAAATTATTTTTATTCTCTGTTAAAAGATTCTTCTTGCGTTACAGCTTTATAAAGACTCTTAGAGTAGGACTTTAGATACAATTAGGAGTCCTAAATACAACAAACTTCTAACTTTTATCTTTAAGGAGGTAGACTTTTAAGTAAACTACTGACTACTAAAACTCTAATAGCTCTTGGATAATCTTACACAAATAATATTGTTTATAGTTGTCCTGAAGGAATTGAATTTTCCATTTACACCTTGAATCATTAACAGACTTTCCCTTAAGCCTGGGTGAAAATTGAGGGTGTTATGTTGTACTGTTAATGAGTGGATTTCATTTAGGAATTACATAATCTAGTTTATCCATATTTATTGTCCATGCTTTAGGATTTGAACTAAATTTAACAATTTCTTTTGTAACATGTTTTTAAGCACCTATTTTTAGTTCCATGAGACATTATTGATTCTTTTTTGGCAACATTCCTGCCTGTTGTTGGACATCCAGGCTAGGAAATATGATTACTGACGAAACAGGTGACCTGCGTTCAGCAGGGGTAGTTCAAGTTCTCGATGTTGGATGTGGAGTGGCCAGCTTCGCTGCTTATCTTCTTACCTTGGATATACAAACAATGTCCTTTGCACCCAAAGATGGTCATGAAAATCAGATTCAGTTTGCTTTAGAGCGAGGAATTGGTGCAATGATCTCTGCCGTAGGCACAAAACAGTTGCCATATCCAAGTAACTCTTTTGAGATGATTCACTGTTCTAGATGTCGTATTGATTGGCACGAGAATGGTACCTTTCTGCTCTCTACTGCACACTTTATATTCAAGTTAATTTTTGTTTATGTTCATTGCCAAAATGCTCTAATATTAGATAACTATAGCTTTCTGAACAACTTTGCTATCTGAAAATCTATTCTGGATAACAATCACAATATAGAAATAAGGTCATTTTTGGTATTCACTCATGTAATCAACAGTGATTAGCACCTTCTGCTATCTGATTAGATAGTTTAAAAAGGTTCTTTATCATTGCACCTAGCAAATTCCTTTTCAAATCTTTAGCATAAATCTCCACTTATGGATCTAATATTTCCTAGTCACATATTGTTTGTAGTTTTTGTGAGAAAGGGGCCATGGTGGCCGGAGAAGATGAACGATGGTGGTTTGTGTGTGATCGGTGGTTAGAGATTTGTTGTTTGAAGAAGATGAACAAGATATTTTCCAGAGAGAACAATGTGTTGCTCTGTATTTTCTTATTATTCTTAATTAAATGTGTATGAGATAAGCCTTTAAATAGGCTGATACAGAGTTTTAGTATAACTAAAATTATACTTTTATCTATAATTTAAATAATATTTATCCCTAATTTAAATAAGACTTCTAGTAAATCTAAACTACTGACTTAGAAATAAACTCTAATTACACATTAAATTAAACTCTAACACTTCTTGTCAACTTACACTTCCCCTTAAGCTGGTGAGCAAGTGTAATAGAGCATCAGCTTGGATCTTGGATGTGATGCCCTACTCATATTTCTTTGCTGTTTTTTAGGGAAAAAATCTCTCCTTTTTTGGGACCTATTGAGTTGAACAGCTAGGACATACTCATACTATAGTTTGAACGACCATTGTTGAAAATTTGCAAACGATGTTGCTGGTTTCTGCATCCTTCTTGAGATGTCTACCAACTTTATTGTTATTGGTTTTTGCACCCTCCTTAGATGTCTTCCAGCTTTCCTCTGTCAGTGATGATCTTTTTCAGGTTTTTGCATCTTTTGAGATGTCTTCCAGCTTTTTCTGTCATTCATGGACTAAGTAGCTGCTTCCATTCAACAATGATCACAGAATCTACACTCCCCTCAAGCTGGTAGTTGCACAAACTAGAATTCCAGCTTGGATCTTTGATGTAGAATCCCTTAAAAAATATTATCTAGTTTTTAAGGCTAAACTAGAACCTCTTCTCCTATCTTTTATAATTGATGGCTGAGATAGAACCAGAAAGTTTTTAAGGCTAAATTATAACCTTCCCTATCTTTTACAATGGATGGCTAAGATAGAACCAAATAGTTTTTAAGGCTAAACTATAACCTTTTCATATTTCTTTTTGATTGGCTAAGATAGAACCATTAAATAGAGAACAAAATAACAAAATTAAACGAGTAGAAATTTCACCATAGATGTAAGATTCCAACGAAAGAGAAGCCAAGGAACGAGCGTGGCCTAATGACAACAGTGGAAAAAAAATGATATGCATCTAAAAAAAAATCAGATCGTCAATTTGATTCAGATCAGAGATAGCAGCAGTGGTGACGACATCAGGATCGTTGTTGGCTCATGATACCATGTGAGAAAGGGGCCATGGTGGCCGGAGAAGATGAACGATGGTGGTTTGTGTGTGATCGGTGGTTAGAGATTTGTTGTTTGAAGAAGATGAACAAGATATTTTCCAGAGAGAACAATGTGTTGCTCTGTATTTTCTTATTATTCTTAATTAAATGTGTATGAGATAAGCCTTTAAATAGGCTGATACAGAGTTTTAGTATAACTAAAATTATACTTTTATCTATAATTTAAATAATATTTATCCCTAATTTAAATAAGACTTCTAGTAAATCTAAACTACTGACTTAGAAATAAACTCTAATTACACATTAAATTAAACTCTAACACTTCTTGTCAACTTACACTTCCCCTTAAGCTCCAACACTTCTTGGATAACTTACAGTTTTATCGCTTTTAGTTAAGATAATTGTGACTTTTTCTTCCTCCAAATTGAACGAATATGCTAAAGATGCGAGCAGTCTTTCCGGAACTTAAGTTGTTTAAAAAAGATAACTAGCATTGTAAGTCTGAACATGACTTCTATCTACTTGAACACACTGAGTTTCACTGCTTAAAGTTGGTGGGTGGAGGGGAAGCTATCTGATGAGGTGCAACATTTCCTATGATGTGGACTTTATTCATGGCTTTCCTCTGTTTTCTGAAGTTGTAGTTAATTCATGATTTGCGGGTATTCTAGTTTCTTTTGTGTCTGTTATGTTTGGTAGACTACTAGTTAGGTTAAAATGAAAAGGACTTGAATATGTTCTGCTGAATTGTTTCTGTGAGAGTGCCATGATAGGAAAAAGAAATTCTTGTCAGTTAAATTACAAATTATAGTCCTCTGATGTCTTGCGGTCCTTAAATATTTTTATGCATTGATATCATGAGATAAAGCTGATCATGCTGGAGGCAGCCGTACTCACTCGCTACCCTCCTTACTCTCGTGCTTCTTTCCCGTTCTTTTTGTTATAGGTGGTAATATGCTATTAAAATGGGTAAATATATTTTTTGTTATCTGAACTTGGTTTCAAGATTCAAATTGGTACCTGAATTTTTCTACAAGGTTCACATATGTACATGTACCTTTTTTGGTCAAAATTAGTACATGAACTTGGCTTTTATCACCCATTTTGGTACCTAAACTTACTTCTGTCACACATTTTGACATGTTCAACTGATGACGATGAAGCTAAGTTTAGGTGTCAAAATGTGTGCAAGAAGCCAAGTTTAGGTTCCAATTTGGACCCAGAAAAACCAATTTGAACATTGAAGCCAAGTTCAAGTACCAAAAAGCATATTAACTGAAGAATACAACCGTTATAAAAGATAAACTTCAAATATTATTTGTTATTATCTGCTAACATTTTAGGATTAAGTCTAAAGGGATAAAACTCTTATCTCCTAGCATTATCTAGGATTTTTATCTCTTGTATCTTATCTTCTAGTTAGATTTAAATTTTAAAGTAATTTGATTGTAACATAACTCTCTTGTATTCAGCCTATTTAAAGGCTTTGTACCGATGCATTATTCAAGTTAATATATTGAGAAATCATTCTCTCTACAAAACAGTCTCTCAATTATTAACATTAACCCTATTAAAATATATGCTTGTATCTATAAAGGATGTGTTTGACACTATAGGTTTCAGATATCACATTGTTAGCTTTTTTCTGCAGATTATTCTATCCTGATTTGAGTTTCCTAATTTCAATTTGCATCATATTGTTTCCTTAGATGGTATTTTACTCAAGGAAGTGAGCCGCCTGTTGCGACCTAAAGGATATTTTGTCTATTCGGCTCCACCTGCTTATAGGAAGGATAAAGATTATCCAGTAATTTGGAACAAGTTGGTTGATCTGACTACAACAATGTGTTGGAAACTTGTTGCTCGAAAGGTTCAGACTGCTATCTGGATCAAAGATGAAAATCCATCATGCATTCAGCATAATGCAGAGTTCAAACTCATTGATATTTGTGATGCTGTGGATGAGACTAAACCATCATGGAAGACTCCTCTTATGAATTGTATACGACTAGCAGATGAAAAAATAGCTACTCAGAAGCTCCCTCCTAGACCTGAGCGTCTGTCGGCTTATTCGGAGAGCCTCAGTAGAATTGGTGAGTTCAACTTGCATTTGTCTAAATTTGTTTAGAGATCATTCGTTTATTTTCCCATTTGGTTCCTAACCCAAAATATATTCAAATGGTCAATTTTTGTCTTCTCAAGTTTAAAAGTCCATGATTAGGGATTCGAACTTTGCTTCATGTAGAATGATGTGTACACTGTTAATTACAGAGTTGAAATTGTGAGAAAGAGGCCATGGTTGCCGAAGATGCAATGGATAATGGTGGTTTGTGTGTGATCGGTAGTTAGGAATTTGTTGTTTGAAGAAGATGAACAAGATATTTTCTAGAGAGAACAATCTGTTTTTCTGTATTTTCTTATTATTCTTAATTATCTAATGTATATAGAATAAGCCTTTAAATAGGCTGATATAGAGTTTTAATATAACTAAAACTATACTTTTATCTTTAATTTAAATAATACTTACTCCTAATTTAAATAAGACTTTTAGTAAATCTAAACTACTGATTAGGAATAAACTCTAAGTACACAAACATTCCTTGTCAACTTACACTCCCCCTCAAGCTCTAACACTTCTCGGATAGCTTACACTCCCCTTCAAGCTGGTGAGCAAACGTAGTAGAGCACCAGCTTGGATCTTGGATGTGATGCCCTACTCATATTTCTTTTGTTGTTTCTTAGAGAAAAATACTCCCCGTTCTTGGGAGTCTTTGATTTGAAGAGTGAGAACGGGACCATGATGTTCTTGCGCAACAATTGTTGATATCATTCAACTTATGGTACGCTTGAGATGGTTGATGCATCAGTTGGAATATCAAGACTGCTTCACAGGATGCTCTAGCATGCAGTTCCAGACTAAAAGGCCTACTCCACATGATGCTCTAGCATGCAGTTCCTGACTGAAAGGTCTGATGCGAATGATGTGAGAAGTGATCACAGGAATCTACACTCCCTCTCAAGCTGGACTAGAGTTCCAGCTTGGATCTTTGATGTAGAATCCTTTAAAAAATATTACATAGTTTTTAAGGCTAAGCTATAACCTCTTTTCCTATCTTTTAGGATGGATGGCTAAGATAGAACCAAATACTTATCCTATCTTTTAGGATGGATGACTAAGATAGAACCAAATAGTTTTTAAGGCTAAACTATAACCTTTTCATCTATCTTTTTGATTGGCTAAGATAGAACCATTAAATAGAGAACAAAACAACAAAATTAAACGAGTAGAAATTTCACCAGATATGTAAGATTCCAACGAGGGAGAAGCCAAGGAACGAGTGTGGCCTAATGACAGCAACAGAAAAGAAAAACGATGTGCATCTAAAAAATCAGATCGTCGATCTGTTTCATATTAGAGATGGCAGCAGTGGTGACGACATCAAGACCGTTGTTGGCTCATGATACCATGTGATCTCAAAACCCGGTGTACAAACCCCATGACCCGGTGGAACCAAAACACTCTTCCCAGCATCCCTATAATACCCATCTCTACTACGTAGCACAATAGTTGTAGAGATCATAAAAGTGGTTACATCTCTCTAGAGTAATTCCCTCTCCTTCCCATTCTCTGGTTCTCTCATAATTCAAAAGGTTAAACCTAGTCTATATTTATAGACCCAAATACTTGGTCACCAAGAAACCTTATTCAATAAGATCTCTAGCTAAAATAGATATTTACTCATTAAAGTAAATAGATATTTACTCTCTGTTCTACATTTATTATACAAAGAATAAGTCTATTTATAGACTTCATACAAGGAGTTTTACATCGAGTAGTTAACTATAAAAGTAGGACTCTAAGACTCTAGAACTTGTTATCTATTTTAGTTACAGAGTTAGAGTACAAATTAACTACTTCGTTAGAATAGGATTAGGATTAGTTCTTCTATACTAACCGAACTAACTTATACTAATCTATACTCCCCCTCAAACTGGTGTATATATGTTGTATATACCCAGTTTGGATGAAAATTCATCAAAAGCCACTCTTGGAAGTGCTTTAGTAAAAATGTCAGCTAGCTGATTCTTGGTGGGAATATAGTGAAGCTTGACTGTCCCATTATTCACCTTCTCATAGATGAAGTGCCTGTCAATTTCAATGTGTTTAGTCCTGTCGTATTGTATAGGATTCTTAGCAATACTTATTGCTGACTGGCTGTCACTATAGATTTTAATCTGAACTTCCATCTAATTTCAGTTCAGTAAGAAGTTTTTTAATCCAAATTCCTTCACAAATCCCAAGAGCCATTGCTTTAAACTCTGCTTCAGCACTGCTTCTGGAAACCACAACCTGTTTCTTACTTCTCCAAGTAATTAAATTCCCCCATACAAATGTAGAATAACCACTAACCGATCTTCTATCTGTTAGCTCTCTCTACCCCAGCTTGAATCTGTGTAGACTTTGACAGTTCTGTCTTGGCTTTTTCTGAAAATTAGTCCAGCTCCTGGGGTAAATTTTAGGTACCTCAGGATCCTATTAACAGCCTCCATATACTCTTCACGTGGATCACTCATGTGTTGGCTGACTATGCTCACTGAGTTTGCAATGTCGGGCCTGGTGAGTGAAAGATAAATTAGTTTTCCCACCAGCCTTTGGTAGGATTCCTTGTTAACTGGATTCCCCAATTCTGTTTTACAGAATTTTAAACCTGGATCTATTGGAGTTTCTGCTGGTCGACATCCAAGCATCCCAGTTTCTGTGAGTAAATCTAGGATGTATTTCCTTTGATTTATCACTAACCCCTCACTGGATCTTGCAACTTCCATTCCCAAGAAATACCCCAGGCTTCCCAAGTCTTTTGCTTCAAATTCTCTGGCCAAGACAGTCTTCAGCTTCTCTATTTCTCCTATGTCATCACCAGTTATGATCATATCATCAACGTAGATAATTAATAGAGTAATCTTACCATTATGTACAACTTTCCAGAATAGAGTATGGTCTGCTTGGCTCTGTCTGAAATTATTTTTAACCATGGCCTTAGCAAATCTGTCAAATCATGCCCTAGGAGACTGTTTTAGACCATACAGTGATTTGTTTAATTTGCACACTGTCCGTCTTGTTGCTTTATCTCCCAATCCGGTGGAAACTGCATGTACACTACTTCTTCAAGATTTCCATTTAGAAATGCATTTTTGATGTCCAATTGATGCAATTTCCAGTCCATGTTAACAGCAACTGAAAGTAGCACCCTAATAGAGTTTAGTTTAGCCACTGGTGCAAAGGTTTCTTGATAGTCCACTCCATAGGACTGTGTAAAACCCGTAGCTACTAACCTAGCCTTGTATCTTTCTACACTACCATTCGAGTGATACTTGACAGTAAACACCCATTTGCACCCAACAACCTTCTTTCCTTCTGGTAGATCAGTAAGGTTCTAGGTATTGTTCTTTTGCAGTGCCTTGAGTTCCTCCTCAACAGCAATCCTCCATTCAGGAATTCCAAGAGCTTCTTCCACTGTCTTTGGAATCTTCACACTAGCTGTAAAAGCCTTAAAACCTGACCGTAATTTCCCATAAGCCACAAATTTGTTAATACGATGAGCAGTACATTTCCTTACCCCTTTCTAATAGCAGTAGGAAAATCGTCAAGATTGACAGTGGCAGAATCATTAGGAATAACATTATCTCCTATCTCCTCAGCAGCAGGATTCAAAGCTAGCTCTTGGCAAGTGTTAGGCTGACTAACTGCTTTAGTTAATGTTCTGTTACTTCTTGAATAAACCATGAGTTGTTTGTCAGCAAGTTGTGGAGACTCAGAATTCTGGGAGGTATTTTGTATGGTTCTGAGTGTAGGAGGAGGTGTTGTACAAGGGCTGGAGATTTTGGACTGGGGAGAAGGTTCAATTGTTGCACTGTTAGGTGCAAGGTTCTCAGTTTCATCACTATTTTTTAAGGAAATAGTAGGCTGTGGATTGGCAGCAAACTCATCAAGGATGGGCAAAGAAAGAATAGGCTGTGCAGGCTGCTGTAGGTGCCGAAATTCATTGTGTTTTTGTGAGAAACAGAGTTTTTCTCTATGTTTTTCTTATTATTCATTAGTGAAAGAGAGTCTATTATATAGACTTTTACAGAGGTGTTTAACACCAAGTGGTTAACCTATAGGATAAGACTTTTATCCTTTACAAAGATCAAATTTAAAATTCAAACTACTAGTTAAGATAAAGATAACATACAACTCCTACTCTATCTAAAACTCTTTACAACACACGGTTATGCATACTAACTAACAGTTTCTCCCCCTGAATTTTAGTCCCTGCAAAATAGGGTAGTTTTTCGAAGAAGGTGACATCAAATGAAACATAGGTCTTTTTAGTAGTGGGAGAGTAACATTTGTAATAGTTGGTTAGCACGAGTAAAATAGAGTTATAATTCTATTAGGAGTTGTAATCTTATCCTAGTAAAGTTATAATTCTGTTAGGAGATGTAATCTTATCCTAACAAGTAGTTTAGTTTTATTTAAACTTTGTAAAGAGATTAAAGTCCTATCCTTGTAGTTAATTACTAAGGATAAAACTCCTTGTAAAAAGTCTTTAAAAGGACTTTCTGTTGTACATCGAAATAAACAGAGTAATTCTAATAAAACTCTGATTTCTACTGGGTATCAGACTAGACTGATCCTCTTTTCCATTAAAATTATTCTTCTTCTCTGTCGACATCTCCTTTCTCCATGGCTGGATCAGATTCTTCCTCTGATGTTAGCACTCCTGTGACCACTCGACAGGCTGGTTTTTCATTATCCGATGCCTCTCTTTCTCCCATTACCTCCTACAAACTTAATGGGAACAACTACCTTCCCTGGTCTCAATCTGTGAGGCTTTATATTACTGGTAGAAGCGAAGAATCCTATCTTTCTGATTCTCTGAAAATTCTAGAAAAAACTGATCCTACTTACAGCAATTGGTTAAGTGAAAATACCATGATCAAGGAGGAGAGGGAGATTCTTCCCCAAGTTCGTGAAGCCTTCTCTGAAATAAGAAGAGAGGAAAGCAGGCGTTCCTTGATGGCACCAGCTGTCCAGTGACAGATTCTTCTCGCACTCCTTACACACTCCACCTCCGGAAATAAACAAAGGGGGGGAGACCTTGGTGTGAACACTACAAAAAGGTTGGCCATGTCATGGAGCAAAGATTGAAACTGCATGGGAAACCAGCCGAGTGGAAGCCTCCTCAATCCATATTCAAGAAGGAGGCTCACCTTGCATCTCTTGCCATCTCTCTCCCGCCAACTCTACCAACAAGCTCCTCCAGTGATTTTAGCAAGCGACAAATTGAAGGGCTTCAACAACTTTTCAGCCAACTGTCATCTAAATCTTCTCCTAATGCCCTCATGACCATAGAAGGTAGCATCTCTTGTTTGGCCACCAATAATTCTTTGTTTTGGATAGTAGATTGCAGGGCTTTTGACCATATGACAGAAATCAAGCCTTTTTCTACATTTAGCGACACAAGTCTGCTTCCTAAATCAGAATAGCAGATGGTTCTCTATCCACAGATAAAGGGAGTGGTTCAATTCAGTTAAATGACCAGCTAGTGTTATCTGATGTTCTATATGTTCCCAATCTTGCTTGCAACCTGCCATCTGTGAGTAAATTGGTTATGAATGTTAATTGTGATGTTAATTTTGGGATTTTTGGTTGTGTTTTTCAGGCATGGGACTCAAAGAGGGTGATTGGCAGTGTTAGGTTGTGCAATGGCTTATACTTGATGGACTCCCCTCTCAGAATTCAATTTTTTCCACTTGCCTTCAGACTTCAATTTCCTCCACCAATTCGATTTCTAGTGAAATAATGCTATGGCATTATAGGCTAGGACATCCCAATTTATTCTATCTTGCAAAGTTGTTTCCCAATTTATTTATAAATAAAAGTCCATCGTCTTTTAACTGTGAAGTGTGTCAAATGGCCAAACATACACGAAAACCATATGTTTCCTCCAAATTTACACCTACTTCCCCATTTTCTATTATTCATAGTGACATTTGGGGTCCTTCTAAAGTAAAAGGCATCTCTGAGTTTAGATGGTTTGTGTCTTTTATTGATGACTATTCTAGAGTCACTTGGACATTCTTGATGAGAGATAAATCTGATGTAGACACAATCTTTAGAAATGTCTATCAGATGATTGAAACCCAGTTTGAAAAACAAATTAAAATGGTGAGGAGTGATAATGGTAGTGAGTATCTTAGCAGGTCTCTTGGGTCTTTTTTTAAAGAAAAAGGAATTTTGCATTTAACTTCCTGTGTTAATACCCCTCAACAAAATGGAGTGGCTGAGCGAAAAAATAGACATCTTCTAGAGGTCACTAGGTCACTCTTATTTTCGGTTAAAGCTCCTAAATATCTTTGGGGGAAGCTCTTCTTACTGCCACATACCTTAGTAATCGGATGCCTAGCAGGACACTATGATTCAAGGTACCTACTGAAACACTTTTGTCTCACTTTCCAAATTTCAAACCATTATCCTCAGTTCTTCCTCTTCGAGTCTTTGGATGCACAACCTTTGTTTATGTGCATAACAGTAATCGGGGTAAACTTGATCCTAGATCACTAAGATGTGTGTTTATAGGATACTCTTCGAGTCAGAAGGGCTACAAATGTTACTCCCCATCCCAAGGAAAAACCTACATATCCTTTGACGTCACCTTCTTTGAAAATCAGTCTTATTTTGCAGGTACTGAAATTCAGGGGGAGAAATACAGGGAATTTCAGCCCTTACTTAACCTACAGCCTATCATCTCGATGCCTAGATGAAAATCTCAATACTCAACAGTTTGTGTCCTCCTTGCCTTCTTTGCCTACCTATGATGAACCTATGACTGCTACACCTAGTAATCCTATTGAAATATCTTCTCCTCAGTAAAAAATTACCAGTCCTTATACAACAGCTCCCCCAGCACTTAAAACCACCTCAAAAACTCCACTCAAGGTGTATACAAGAAGGAAAGGACCTGTAACTAAAGAACAACCTAACATTCGCCAAGAGCCTATTTTGGGTCCTGCTGCCGAGGAAATAAGAGGTAACATTATCCCACAAGACTCTTCCACGGTTGATTTAGATGACTTTCCCATTGCTATTAGAAAAGGGGTAAGGAAATGCACTGTTCATCCTATTAACAGATTCGTTGCTTATGGAAACTTATTGTCTGGTTTTAAAACCTTTACTGCTAGTATTGACAGTGTGAAGATTCCCAAGACAGTAGAAGAAGCTTTTGAAAGTCCTGAATGGAGAAAAGCTGTTGAAGAGGAGGTTAAAGCGTTGCAGAAGAATAACACTTGGAGTTTGACTAATCTGCCGAAAGAGAAAAGGGCTGTTGGGTGCAAATAAGTTTTTACTGTAAAGTACAAGTCCGATGGGAGCATTGAAAGACACAAGGCAAGACTAGTTGCTAAAGGGTTCACTCAATCATATGGAGTGGACTATCAAAAAACTTTTGCACCAGTAGCCAAGCTAAACACCATCAGAGTGTTGTTTTCTGTGGCAGTTAATAGAGACTGGAAGTTGCATCAATTGGATATCAAAAATGCATTCCTAAATGGAAGACTTGAGGAAGAAGTGTACATGGAAATTCTACCAGGTTTGGGAGGAAAGGTGACAAAAGAGACAATATGCAAGCTAAATAAATCACTCTATGGGTTGAAGCAGTCCCCTAGAGCATGGTTTGAGAGATTTGCGAAGGCTATGGTTCAAAATGGTTTCAAGCAAAGCCAAGCAGACCATACTTTGTTTAGAAAGGTGGCATTCAATGGTAAAATGACTCTCTTGATTGTCTATGTTGATGATATGATTATCACTGGGGATGACATAGAAGGAATAGAGAAGCTCAAATTTGTTTTAGCGAAGGAGTTCGAAACCAAGGACTTGGGAAGTCTTAGGTACTTCTTGGGAATGGAAGTTGCAAAATCAAAGGAAGGTTTGGTTATCAATCAAAGGAAGTATATCCTTGATCTACTCACAGAGACTGGAAAGCTTGGGTGTAGACCAGTTGACACTCCAATGGACCTGTGTTTGAAATTTGGTAAAGAAGCTATGGGAATCCTGTGAACAAGGAATCCTACCAAAGGCTGGTTGGAAAGTTGATTTATCTTTCACTCACTAGACCAGATATTGCATACTCAAGTGGGCATAGTTAGCCAAACACATGAGTGACCCCCGAGAAGAGCACTTAGAGGCTGTTAATAGGATCCTAAGGTACTTGAAGTTACACCAGGATCTGGGCTTATTTTCAAGAAACACCAGGACAGAACAGTGAAAGTGTATACAGACTCAAGTTGGGCAGGTGAATTAACAGATAGGAGATCCGTAAGTGGTTATTGCACCTTTGTATGGGGTAATCTGGTTACTTGGAGAAGTAAAAAACAATTGGTTGTCTCTAGGAGCAGTGCTAAGGCAGAGTTTAGGGCAATGGCCCTTGGGATATATGAAGGAATGTGGATTAAGAAGCTTCTGACTGAACTAGAGTTGGATGGAAGTTCACAGTTTGAAATTTATAGTGACAGCCAATCGGCAATGAGCATTGCAAGGAATCCTGTGTAACATGACAGGACCAAATATATTGAAATAGATAGACATTTTATCTATGAAAAGGTCAACAATGGGATTGTAAGGCTGAACTACATTCCTACCAAAGACCAGCTTGCGGATATCTTCACCAAGGCACTACCAAGAGCAACCTTTGATGTGCTTTCATCCAAACTGGGTGCATACAACATATACACGCTTGGTTTGAGGGGGAGTGTTGGTTAGCACGAGTAAAATAGAGTTATAATTCTATTAGGAGTTGTAATCTTATCCTAGTAAAGTTATAATTCTATTAGGAGATGTAATCTTATCCTAACAAGTAGTTTAGTTTTATTTAAACTTTGTAAAGAGATAAAAGTCCTATCCTTGTAGTTAATTACTAAGGATAAAACACCTTGTAAAAAGTCTTTAAAAGGACTTTCTGTTGTACATCGAAATAAACAGAGTAATTCTAATAAAACTTTGATTTCTACAGTAACCCTTCTGACTCGATGACCTAGGATCAAGTTTACCTCTATGGTTACTATGCACATGAACAAAAGCTGTGCATCCAAAGACTTTAAGAGGAACAACCGAGGACAGAGGCTTAAAGTGAGGAAAATGATGTAAAAGAGTCTCAGTAGGTATTTTGAAACATAGGGTCTTGCTAGCCATCCTCTTTATAAGGTATGTGGCAGTAAGAAGAGCTTCCCCCCAAAGATATTTAGGTGCACTAGCTGAAAAAAGAAGGGACCTAGTAACTTCCAAAAGATGTCTATTTTCCTCTCAGCCACTCCATTTTGCTGGGGTGTATTTACACAAGAAGTAAGGTGTAAGATCCATTTTTCCCGAAAATAATTGCCCAGTGACCTACTAAGATACTCACCCCATTGTCGCTCCTCACTATTTTAATGTTTGCATCAAACTGTGTTTTGACCATTTGATAGAAATTCTTAAAGATGTGTTCAATTTCAGATTTGTCCCTCATTAAAAATGTCCGAGTAGTCCTAGAGTAGTCATCAATAAATGACACAAACCATATAGACCCCGAGATGTTTTTAACCTTAGAAGGGCCCCAAATGTCACTGTATAGTATAAAATGGTGAGGTAGGTTTAAATGAAGAAGGAACATAATTGTTTCTTGTATTTTTTGCCATTTGGCAGATGTCAAAAGTAAAAGAATAAGGATTTTTATTATTAAATAAAGTAGGAAACAATTTAGCAAGATAGAAAAAATTTGGATGTCCTAATAAAAAATGCCACAACATAATTACATCTGAAAGTAAACTAGCAGATAACACTGAGGTCTGGAAACAAGTAGAGATATTTGGGTTTTTAGAAGGTAATCCAGCAAGGATATATAAGCCATTACTCAGCCTAGCATTGCCAATCACCATCTTCGAGTCCTGTGCCTGCAAAACACAACCAGCAGCCCCAAAATTAACTTCACATTTAAGGTCCTTAATCAATCTGCTAACAGACAACAGATTACATGCAAGTGTAGGAACATATAGGACATTAGACAACAATATTTCATTGGTTAATTTAATGGAACCACTTCCTTTTACTGTCGAGAGAGAACCATCTGCTATCTTGATCGAGGAGGGAGATTTGTGATTACAATAAGTATGAAATAGTGTAGAATTCCCTGTCATATGATCAGTAGCACCAGAATCCTCTATCCAATTTAAGGAATTTACTGCTGCCAAGTAAGAATCACTACCGTCAGTGGCTGTAAAGACACTACTAGTGTTTTTAGAGGATATATTACTGAAAATTTGTTGTAGTTCCTCAATCTGTTGTCTACTGAAGCTGCTGGAGGAATTATCTTTACCGAGACCACCAGAGGATTTTTCAACAGATGCCAAATGAGCTTCCTTCTGAAATCTGGAACGGGAAGACTTCCATTCTGCTGGTTTTCCATTTAATTTGTAGGAGGTTATCGGAGAGATAGATGTATCTGAGATCTGGAAATCAGATGCAGCTGGACTAATCTGAGAGCTATTTTCTGAGGAAGAAGGTTCTGGATTACCCATGGTGATTTATGCAAAAGAGGTTCGATCGAAAAGAAAGAATTTTTTTTTTTATTGAATCAACCTAACCTGATACCATGTTAATTACAGAGTTGAAATACTCTCTGTTCTACATTTATTATACAGAGAATAAGTCTATTTATAGACTTCATACAAGGAGTTTTACATTGAGTAGTTAACTATAAAAGTAGGACTCTAAGACTCTAGGACTCTTATCTATTTTAGTTACAGAGTTAGAGTACAAATTAACTACTTCGTTAGAATAGGATTAGGATTAGTTCTTCTATACTAACTGAACTAACTTATACTAATCTACATACACTGCTGTCAAAGCAGTGGTGACAGAATAAACACTGCTGTCAATGCAGTGGAGACAGCCTTGTAGGGGACTGTGGATTATACTGTCTAGAATAGAGTTACTACTATTGAACTAAGTAGTTTGGATAACTCTTATCTCTTAGGATTTATGGACTTGGATGGAAGGTTTGCACTAGATCACATCATGCAATATTTCTCCTTATTTATTATTATTATTTTTTTTTTTGGGGGGGGGGGGGGGCATATTACTAATATATCTGAGGCACTGGGAGATGTTTGATTCAACATGATAATTTTTACATATATTGATAACAGGCATCAGTAGAGAAGAATTTAGCTCGGATTCAAATTTCTGGCAACACCAAGTTCACTACTACTGGATGCTGATGAATGTTAGCAAGGAAGATATACGAAACGTTATGGACATGAATGCCTTTTGTGGTGGTTTTGCTACCGCTTTGAATGAATATCCTGTTTGGGTAATGAATGTAGTCCCTTCAAGCATGCAAAATACCTTATCTGCAATTTTTGACAGGGGTCTAATTGGTGCTTTTCATGATTGGTAAGAAAGATTTTATATCATTTCTCACTTAATTGTTGATACGTTCCAGAAAAGAAAACCCCACCTGAATACATTTTGAATCCATTTTATTTTTTTTTACTGAAAAAACCCGTGCTCAGAAATTGATAGTTCTTGCTGGCTACTTTAGATCTTATTAGTAACCGCTGATACATATATGATATTTCAGGTGTGAACCATTTTCAACATATCCACGCACGTATGATTTACTGCATGCCAACCATCTTTTCTCTCAATATAAAAATAATGGAAAAGGTTGCCTGCTTGAGGATATCATGCTTGAGATGGACCGTGTTTTAAGACCTCAGGTACTTGCTTTCCTTGAGATTGTGACATGATATTTCAGGCTGTTGGTCCATTTCAGACTGTTCTGATTTTGAATCATTCATTTACAAGTCCATGAGTTAGTATCATTTGCATCCAACATAGAAGTATAATCAGTCATTTGTTCGGACATTTTTCTGTTTTAAGCGCCTAAATATTTGGGAAATTATTGAAACTGTTTTGCAATTTTGATCTAGTTCAATTAATTCTGCCATGTACATTGTCTAACCTCTACATGTTTGGCATTAGACAGTTTGATTGAATGTTATGGATACGAGACATGGGAAAATTATCCATAGATAGGGACTCATTAAATGTTTCTTTTACGTGCTTATTTGTAGTGAACATTGATCTCTTGTGTGTTTTGACTATTTAATTAGTTAGTATCGTTTACTTGCCAAGTATTTTGGTCAGGTAGTTGGGTGGTGGTACCTTTTTGTTTTAGTTTCTTGTAGCTTCCATTTATTAATATGCCATGGGTTGAATCTGATTTGATATTCAAGTACAGATACTTTTGCTCGCGGTTCTCTTCTTTCAGTGTTTACCTTGTTTCTTATATTTATCTGTCACCAGAGTTCCTCAATTTCAGCCTTTTCTGTCTGATATTTGTAGTGAACATTGATCTCTTGTGTGTTTTGGCTATTTAATTAGTTAGTATCATTTACTTGCCAAGTATTTTGGTCAGGTAGTTGGGTGGTGGTACCTTTTTGTTTTAGTTTCTTGTAGCTTCCATTTATTAATATGCCATGGGTTGAATCTGATTTGATATTCAAGTACAGATACTTTCGCTCGCGGTTCTCGTCTTTCAGTGTTTACCTTGTTTCTTATATTTATCTGTCACCAGAGTTCCTCAATTTCAGCCTTTTCTGTCTGATATTGTCTATTCTATTTCATTCTTTTTTCCCTCCCTTTATTCACCCTCAGCTAATTCCCGAGCTAGTCAGGTTGATGAGGCCCAAAGTAAAGATTTATGCAATTTTTTTTTTGCTTGTGTGTTCCATGTTACAGTTAGTATATCTAGTGCAGGTGGATGGAGATCGACATCTAACATCATCTCTGCTAGGCTGGTTACTTGTTGTATAAGCCAAGTTGCTTATTATGATTTCAACTCTCATTATACATTTTTGTCTCAGGGATTTGTTATAATTAGAGATGAGGATTCTATTACATCAAGAATTCAAGATCTTGCTCCGAAATTCCTTTGGGAGTTTGAATCACATATTCTGGAAAACAGGGATAAACAAAGAGAAACTGTGCTAATTTGCAGAAAGAAGTTCTGGGCAATTCTTTAAGACGTGTTTCTACGAATAACTAGTGGTAATGCTGCAACTGTATGTATTTCCAACCCTTTCTACAAGTGTTGTTACTTATTTAACCATGAGTCTAGGTTCTTGTTTTTTTCACTCCTGTACTTTATAATATTAACCTTGCCACTGGAGAAAAGAGAGAACACATTTGTGATTTATTCAGTGCACCACCCTATTTCTTGTTTTTTGCATTAAATTTCCTGTTGAAGAAAGATCCTGGAGATCATTAAGTAGATTAACATTAACACCTCCTCAAAATTGAAGTGATTTTTGTCAGCTGCAATGGCCTCAACTAAAGTCAATATCAGAGCTTAGCTCCTTTTATAACAGCTTCGCTCATACAGCACTTGAGATTAAGAGAAACATCAAAGTTAACTTGATAACTCCCTTATTGTGGCCATCCATTTCTGTACTACTATAGCTTTTCGCCACTCTGCCGGCTGCCTTGTTGATAATATGAAAGGTAGTTAGCTGTGGTTTGTGTCTAGCATGTTTTATTTAAAAAGAAAAAAATTGCTCATATTGTTGCTGTACCAGAATCACCACATCATGCTTAGGTGGTGTTATGGTCTTAAAAGAGAGTCGTGAATCCCATACTAGTTGTGTGATAGAGATAGAGTTGGTTTTGCGATATAGTGTGAACACCACTTTTAACCTGTGAAGCAGTTAATCTGATACAACCATGAGGCCCAATAGGTCGAAATGCAGGAACTGTTGTGATATTTAGTATTGGAGTGGAAGAACTAAGATGTTGTGGCCTTGGGAAGGAGTTTTGAATTCATTGTGTGCTAGAATTGGTTTGTTTTTATAATTTTTTTTAAACCTATAAGGTGTTTTTTTCTTCTTCATAAAACCGTAATAATATTGCCTATACATACAAATAGGAGTCTAAACATGAAGGGTAAATTACATTGGAGGTCACTCAATTATTAGTAAAGTTACGATTATATCACTCAACTATTAAAAGTTATAATTAGGTCATTCAATTAAAGTTTTAGTTACGATTGAGTCATTCCTCCGTTAAAACACAAAAGAATATCTAACAAGGTTCGGTATAGTGACAGTTTAAGTTCTCAACTTATATATTCAACTAATTTAGTCCTAATTAAAGATAAATTAATAAATTTTATTAATATTATTATAACACAAGAAGTCATCCACTCAATTAAATTTATATTAAAAATAATTTATAGCATACATGTTTCATAATTTTATCGGTAAAGTTATATAAACTTTTATTAAAATAAAATAACTTTTATATTTTACGACTATCAATTTAATATATGTATATCTATTTTACTATACTTTTAAGTTTTAAAATTGCTTCAACTTGCATGTTAATTCACAATTAGTGAGCGTGCTAAATAATTCTAAGCCAAAAGTTTTTAAATAATAAAATATTTAATAAATGATTAATATATAACAAATAATTACAAAGGTTTCTGTTTGTTGGATTCGAATGAGGAACTACCTCAGCCAGTTCCGGATAAAATAGCATCCATCGAAGGCGCCGGGAGTAGATGACTTTCATGCCATATTTTACCAACACAATTGGGGTGTCGTAGGTGTGAGTGTGTGTTGACTGATACGGGAAATGTTCGAGGAAGGGGAGGTTGACGCTGATTTGAATAAAACACTCTAAGTTTTGATCCTTAAAGTGGATTTGTCTGAGTATTTAATTTCGGCCTATCAATCTTTATACGGTTATGCACAAGATACTTAATAAAGTGATTTTGAACAGTCTTAAGTTATTGATAACTGATTGAGTTTCTAAAAATCAGACTAACTTCATACTAGGGATATCAATTACAGATGATATTGTTATGGCACAAGAAGTCGTCCACTCAATGAGAAAAAAAGAGAGAGGGTTGGTTGAATGGTGACAAAGATTGACTTAGAAAAAACATACGACAAGCTTAAGTGGTCATTCATTGATGACACGTTGAGTGAAATTGGTTTACCAATGCAATTTCACAAAGTTATTATGAGTGGGATTACCTTAGTGTCTACACGAATTTTATGAAAATGGGTCAAAATCGTCGGGGTTTAAACATTACAGAGGGATTCGGCAAGGGACCTTTTATCCCATTATATTTTTGTATTGTGCATGGAACGACTTGCACATGATATCTAGCGTGAAATTGAGGGGGTATATGACTGATTATTATTACTCGTGGTGGCCCTAAGATCTCATATCATTTCTTCGTCGACGATCTTGTTTTATTTGCCAAGCTTCTCTGGACTAATTGGACGTTATCCAGCCCACGTTTGGAGATTTCTGTAACAGCTTGGGAATAAGGTTAGTATTGCTAAAATCAATATTTTCTTTTCCTCCAATGTCCCAGTGCAAGTACGAGATGATATTAGCTCTCTATTTTGGGTTCACTCAAGTCTTTGATCTTGGTCGATACCTTGGTGTTCCCTTTTTGCATGCGCGAGTCACTAAATATACTTATCGACATCTTTTACAAAAGATGTCCGATAAATTGTCGGGATGGAAAGCAAAAATCTGTCTTTTGCGGGACGTATTATTTTGGTCAAATCAGTCTTGTCTTCGATCCTAATGTATACAATGTAGTTAACTATTTTATTGAAGAATGTTTGCAATGAGTTGGAGTGTCTGATCTGAAATTTCATTTGTGGTCACACTAATGATAGGAGAGTGATGCATTTAGTGGGATGGTCCGATGTATGTAAGCCTATTGGTAATGAAGGGTTGGATGTTCGGAATCTTAGCCGCCAAAATGAGGCTTTTCTCATGAAGTTAGCATTTGAATTGATCTCGAATAAGGACAAGCTTTGGGTTCAGGTTATGCGAGCTAAGTATAGCCTCATGCTCTCATTCCAATATTGTTGTCGCAAACAGGATCCGGGTATGGAAAGGAATCCGTATGGCGTGGAATGATGTTCGCCATAGTGTCGTATGGAGTATAGGGGATGGCTCGACTGTGGAATTTTGGAATGTTGCATGGGTGAGCAATCTGGACCCTCTTAGCCTTTACAGTACTGCTGTTGGGCATACCCTAGTCCAAGATATGGTACATTCGGATGGTAGCTGGATGTGGGAAGCTTTTCAACACGTTCTTCCTCAGCAGGTACGACTCAGTATTGCGGCGATTAAACCACCGTTACTGATGCCTGCGGAAGATATACCATGTTGGATGTGGGAATCAAATTGCAATTTAACTACAAGGTCAGCCTACAGACTATGTACAAGTACTTTGCATGTTGGGGAAGATAAAATTTGGGTGTCTCTCGCCAAGTACACGGGGTTGTCGCGGGTTAGAATGTTGTTTTGCCTCATGTGTTGTAGGAGTATTTTAGGTTTTGAATCATACCCATTTTGTAATTTAACTCACACAATGTTAGATCATAAAATTATTTGTTTCTAAATTAAAAAAACAGAATACAATTATTAGTCTGAGTTTTCAAAAAATAGAAATTAATGGAAGTATTGATATTAAATTTCACAGTTAAAGATTAATAATGGTAATGTATTCGATAATATTAGTACAAAACCATTGATAAAATAATAATATATGATAGGTAAGAAAAATGATTAATTTCATATACGATTATTTAATTACTCAAGAAATTTGATATTAAATTTATAATTTTTTTATTAAGTAGAGAGATATTATATTTCTAAAGTAAATATTAAATTTAAAATATTTGATAAAAAGAATTTAGGGTTTCATATGTTGTTCATTATGGCGGCGGCAGGCGGTGATGGAAACGGTAACCTATCTAATTGTCAAAATCTGGGTTTAGTCAGACAGATAGTTGAGGGCGAGGGTAAAGATGGAAAACATGAGAAAGATTTCATCCCATATTGCCGCAAATGTTGCAGCCAAAGCATATGAACTTGGTAACCACTTTTTTCTTGTTTACACGTAAAACTTGAAATTTTTTAATCTCCATTATCAACTTATCCCATTGTTTCATAGACTAGGTTACTCACCGGCCTCGGCTTAAGGATCTTGTGAAGTATGGTGAGAGCTGCAGCCTGCATGTATGTACAATCCTGCCTATCAAAGCTACCGCTAAAATCTATCGAGTTCAACAATTTCTTAAAGAGACAGAGTTAAGATCAAATATTAAGAGTAGCAAAATATTAAATTTAAAAAATATAAAGACTTATTAAGTATTTAAACTCAAAATTTATGGTGCAATGCTTATTTTATATAATATTTAAACTTATAAGACTTAAATTATTATTAGACAAAACATTAAGGGCACAACCCCATCTTTCTACATTAATTCAATGATTCAGTCCATACTTGATTAAATATTTAATAAGCTCTTATATTTTTAATTTATATTTTTATTTTTACTCAGATTAAATTATAATTAGACCAAAATTTATTAAATATTCAAAATGGGTGACAGGTGACTAGCCCTTGAGCACTCTCAAATAGCTGCGTCCCTATTTCCTTGTATTTTTTTTCGACCTTGTAGTCAAATGTAGCTTAAAGAAAATGTTAGAAAAGTTTCGAAATTCAATGAAACAAATATATTAAAAATCACGAATGGTCGTGTTTGGGATGATAAACGAAGATTAGCGGTAGTTCAACTCCCCCACAATAATTTTAATACATAAAAAAAGTCTAATTAGCTTTTCATCTATAACTGATAATTCGCAGAGGGTGCCGACAAATATTGGATATATTGGTAAGGCACATTGCACTCTCAAGAAAAAAACGCGAGTTCAAACCTTAGAGACAATATTGTTGGGAGCAGCAACCTCGTACCCCGAACATAGATCATAAAATGAACATGAATATTACCCAAAAAAATTTCGTAGAGGGTTGATATGTTTTTACCAATTTAAAAATAAATTTTAATAATCAATATATTCACATTTAAAAAATAAATTTTAATAATATATTATTTTAATTTATTAAACTATTTCTAATTAAAAATAAGATCAAATTGATAGAATGGGTAAATAATGAGTGTAAAATTTATTGAATTTTTTCAAATTATGTTGGGAGACTCGAACGATCAATGGAAATGGCCAAGATGAGGTGAATTGGCAATTGGTGGAAGTAATGAGCAAAATTAAAGGAAAATTTGCACAAGTGGTTAGAGTGGTTCAACATTCTAAACAAGGTTTACATCCACTACCTTAGCTGTCCACACTAAGGATTTTCACAAATTCACAAATTTGTCTTTCCTTTTAGGCTAAAGGAGATAACCTCACAAACACCTAGACTTATACCCCAAAGTCTAGTGATCCCTTTTTCCTAAATGTGGATACAAAGAAGCAAATATATAAAATCCTCTAAAGGATTAATGTTTGCACAATTCATAGTTCACTAAAACCCCAAACTTGATGAAAAATGAAATACAATGAACAATCACTCAAATGGGTGACAAGAATTTTGCAATTTAAGCTCTAAGAGGTTGGATGTGTGCTTGAATGCTTTTGGATAGTTGTTTTGTTGTTGAAGAAGCTTTGGAGACTTGATTTTATACCCCCTAATTGATTTCTAGCCGTTTGGGTAGTTGGGATATTGAATAGAGCTATTGGGCCATAATTTTCCCGCAGTAAATGTTGTTTGGCAACATTGGGTACCGGTACACGAATAGTTGTATCAGTACATGCCAAAAGAAGAAAGAACCGATGCAACAAAGGGGTACAGTACGTGGGAAGGCGTATCGTTACGGAGTGAAGATTTAACAAAGGGTATCGATACGGGCCGTACCATACCAGTACTCATTGTAACGACCCAGATTTTGGGATCTGACTTACAAGTTTAATTAAGGTATGTGCCTCGTATTTGAGCTGCGTAATTGGGCTTATAGGAGCCTTTTAGGCTAGCATGAGTGAGTTGGGCTCATGTGGTTGTTGGGTTAAGAGAGGAGGAGGGGTAATATGGTAAGTACCTAAATGGAAGAGTTTGGGGGGGGGAAGGCTTATTTTCTGCACTTGTGCAGGAAGTGAGATCATCTTGCTTTAATGTCTTCATCCCCATTTTCCCAACTCTTTCTCTCACCCAAAACACCACTATCAAAGGTAGGATTTTGAGAGCTTGTGTTGTGAATCACGTTTAGCTTGTTGAGGGAAGTGTTATAAGCTTTCAAGGATCTATATTTCAAGGTAAGCTTTGTATGGTTTGGAGCAAGGATGAGTTGTTAGGGGTTGGAAGTGTTGAATGAGATTGGAGTTTGGGACATCTAATCTTGGGTTTAGAATATGTTTTGGCCTCTTTTAGCCTCCAGTAACGTTGTAATTCGTTTTGTAATCTTCCCACGTAGCGAAAAAGGTTGAGAGTTCATGAAAGGTCCAAGAAGGGAAGAAGGCTTGAAGCTTTGGAGAGAGGCTTTGTTTTAGCAGCTAAGCTAAGGTTAGTACACTACTAAATCCTATCGTTTCTTGGAAATCATAAAAATATGCTCTGTGCATGATTGGAGTGTTTATGGTTTGATATGCTTTGGTTGACTCTTTAATGGCGAAATGCGGGTTTGACATTTTTAAGACATAAAATTGGTAGAAATCCACTCAATAACTTCACCATAACTTGTAGAAATAATTTGGGGCTTAACCATATATGTTAAGTAGGATTTCTAGGTGAAATCCGTACCCAGGGTTTGAAATTCTAGCTCGCGTACCGGTACTGCAACCCGTGTATCGATACGCCTTTGCAATAAAGAGGGACATGTTGTTAGGGATGTATCGGTGCGGATTCCCAAGTATCGGTACCCCTAGCTTAATTAAAATTCTAGTAATGCTTTGGCATACCGGTACACTATGGGCGTATCGGTACCTACTATTACATTGCCTGGGGAAGACTTTCGTATATTGTTACTCTATAATGTGAGTACCGATACAGGTTGGGATCGGTACGAGATGGATACGTACCGATAGTGAGTATCGATACAGAGGATTAGCGTATCGGTATGGCTTGATATATCAATTCTTTCGAACCTAATTTGATTATCGGCACTCGTAAAAGAGTACCGGTACCTAGAGAGGCGTACCGATACCCATATAAGAGTATTAGTACTCGCTGGGCAATATGCCCAAGAATTTTGGGTTTGAGTCAAGGGGTCTATAATTCGAGGTAAATGGCCTAAGGGGTCCCTTAAGGTACAAAATGAATACTAAAATTGTGAAACAAACATTTAAACCCTGTATGGGAAATAGAAGGCTAATGATTCTATAAACATTGGATAAACCATGTGAGGTAGTAACCCATAGGGATCATAGGTGGATTGATCAATGTTGTGTGGTAGCTAGGGCCCTTGCTTTATGCTGATGGGTTACTTAGTGGTTGAGTCATCCATGGTGTTGGGATATGGATACTTATAAAGAGTGTTGCAACACCTTGAAGATGTAGGATCCTGATGCTTTATGGACGTGGGTCTCATTCGAAGATGCTTGATGAGAGATTCTGAGCATGGATGTAGGATCCTGATGCTTTGTGGACCAGAGCCTTATCTCCACGAGTATAAGATCCTGATACTTTATGGACATGGGCCTTACTCATAGTGTAGGATTTCGATGCTTTGTGGACATGGGCCTCACTCAAGTGTAGGATTTCGATGCTTTGTGGATGCGTACCTCACTTGATGTTGTTGGAGTTATCTGTGTGATGCTATATAAACTTACGAGGTACTTGTATGAGCTGTGTGCGTGATCATACATTCATGATGCTATGTGTTTAGGCGGTTATGGTAGCGCCATCGTTATCTTGCCATGATGTCATTCATGTTGCATTGCTTTATTTATGATTTGCATGAAGCATGGTTGAATGGCGGTGTATCCACTGAGCTTTGTTAGCTCAGCGTTCAGAATTGTTGTTTCTGTTCGTAGGTAAGTAGGTTACCGTGAGGCTTGAAGGAGCACCATCAAGGCTTGGATTTCAGTATCGACTTTAGTTGTTGAGTACAAATACTAGATGTAATGGGCTATGTGTTTCGTATGACCCTATATGTAATATGTAACTCTTATTTTGTATTAAATGGTCAAAGTCAAATGTTTTAATATTTGTAATTGGAGCTCCATGAACAATGTTTTAAATATTTGAATTTAACTATGTTTTCAATGTATAGACTTACGTTTTTATTAGACGTAACATGTTTTGGGCTTGAACAAGGAAAATTTTATTTGTACGAATTTTGGGCTTAGGGCCCAAATGTGACATCCCGGTCAAGGGTTTAATTAAGGTACGGGCCTCGTATTTGAGCAGCGTAATTGGGCTTATAGGAGCATTTTGGGCTAGCATGAGTGAGTTGGGCTTATGTGGTTGTTGGGTTAAGAGAGGAGGAGGGGTAATATGGTAAGTACCTAAATGGAAGAGTTTGGGGGGGGGAAAGGCTTATTTTCTGCACTTGTGCAAGAAGTGAGATCATCTTGCTTTAATGTCTTCATCTTCCTTTTTCCAACTCTTTCTCTCACCCAAAACACCAATATCAAAGGTAGGATTTTGAGAGCTTGTGTTGTGAATCACGTTTAGCTTCTTAAGGGAAGTGTTATCAGCTTTCAAGGATCTATATTTCAAGGTAAGCTTTGTATGGTTTAGAGGAAAGATGAGTTGTTGGGGGTTGGGAGTGTTGAATGGGATTGGAGTTTGGGAGCTCTAATCTTGGGTTTAGATTATGTTTTTGGCCTCTTTTATCCTCCAACAATGTTGTAATTCGTTTGTAATCTTCTCACGTAGTGAAAGAGGTTGAGAGTTCATCAAAGGTCCAAGAAGGGAAGAAGGCTTGAAGTTTTAGAGTGAGGCTTCGTTCTACCAGCTAAGTTAAGGTTAGTACACTACTAACTCCTATCATTTCCTGGAAATCATAAAAATAGGCTTTGTGCATGATTGAAGTGTTTATAGTTTGATATGCTTTGGTTGACTCTTTAATCGCAAAATGTGGGTTTGACATTTTTAAGACTTAAAATTGGTAGAAATCCACTCAATAACTTCACCATAACTTGTAGGAATAATTTGGGGCTTAACCATATAGGTTAAGTAGGATTTTTAGGTGAAATCTGCACCCAGGGTTTAAAATTTTGGCTCGCATATAGGTACTGCAATCCGCATATCGGTACGCCTTTGTAATAAAGAGGGACAAGTTGTAAGGGCATACCGATACATATTCCCTACTATCGGTACCCCTTGCTTAATTGAAATTTTAGTAGTGCGTTGGCATATCGGTACGCTATGGGCGTACCGGTACCTACTATTATATTGCCTGAGGAAGGTTTTCACGTATCGATACTTTATGGTATGAGTACCGGTACGGGTTAGGATCAGTACGGGATGGATACATACTGATAGTGAGTATCGATTCGAAGGATTAGCGTATTGGTACGACTTGATATGCCAATTTGAGTATCGATACTCGTGGAGGAGTATCGGTACCTAGAGAGGCATACCAATACCCATATAGGAGTATCAGTACTCGCTGGACAATCTGCCCAAAAATTTTGGGTTTGAGTTAGGGGGTTCTAATTCGAGGTAAAGGGCCTAAAGGGTCCCTTAAAGTACAAAATAAATACTAAAATTGAGAAACGAACATTTAAACTCCGTATGTAAAATAGAAGGCTAGTGATTCGATAAACATTGGATAAACTGTGTGAGATAGTAACCCATAGGGATCCTAGGTGGATCGATCAATGTTGTGTGGTAGCTAGTGCCCTTGCTTTGTGCTGATGGGTTACTTAGTGGTTGAGTCATCCCTGGTTGTTACGATATAGATACTTATAAAGAGTGTTGCAACACCTTAAAGACTCCCGAATGCAGAATCCCAATGCTTTGTGGACGTGGGCCTCATTTGAAGATGCTTGATGAGAGATTCCGAGAATAGATGTAGGATCCCGATACTTTGTGGATGCGAGCCTTATCCCTACCAGTATAGGATCCTAATACTTTGTGGACGCGGGCATTACTCGTAGTGTATGATTCTGATGCTTTGTGGACGCGGGCTTCACTCAAGTGTATGATTTCGATGCTTTGTGGACGCAGACCTCAGTTAATGTTGTTGGAGTTATCTGTGTGATGCTATGTAACTTATGAGGTACTTGTATGAGCTGTGTGCGTGATCAAACATTCATGATGCTATGTGTTTAGGTGGTTATGGTAGCGCCATCTTTATCTTGCCATGATATCATTCATGTTGCATTGCTTTATTTATGATTTGCATGAAGCATGGTTGAGTGGCGGTATATCCACTGAGCTTTGTTAGCTCAGCGTTCGAAATCGTTGTTTCCATTCCTAGGTAAGTAGGTTACTGTGATGCTTGAAGGAGCACAATCAAGGCTTGGATTTAAGCATCGACTTTAGTTGTTGAGTGCAGATACTAGATGTAATGGGCTATGTACTTCGTAGGACCCTATATGTAATTTGTAACTCTTATTTTGTATTAAGTGGTCAAAGTCGAATGTTTTAATATTTGTAATTAGAGCTCCGTGAACACTGTTTTAAATATTCGAATTTAATTATGTTTTCAATGTATGGATTTTCGTTTTATTGGACGTAACATGTTTTTGGCTTGAAAAAGGAAAATTTTATTTGTATGAATTTTGGGGTTAGAGCCCAAATGTGACATCCGAGTCAAGGGTGTTACATTTAGTGGTATCAGAGCCTAGGTTTAGTCAATTCTAGGACGTTATCGAGGGAGTCTAGAGGAGTATATAGGTGTCTAGAAAATACAAGCCCATGAGTCGAAGTCGTAATTTTTTAATGCTGAGATTCGATGGTGTAACCTCATTTGTTTGTTGTGCAAAATAGAACCATACCGAGAAGAGCAAAAATCGATGAGTAAAATTTGAGCTCCCGAGAAGGGAGCTACGATGAGGTTACATACCTGGCGCGAAAGAAGCGTCAGGGGATACAGTTGACCGAAAAGTCAACTATTTCTCGTATTTGAATCGAGCGCTACACCGGATTATGAGAGCTATATCGAGGGCATCTACTATCCCTCGAGAGGCACCTATTGAAAGGGTGAGGAGACAGGGTGCTACGGACTTTTATGGATTGTGACAAGATAATCTGGTGCAAGCAAAGCAGTGGTTACAAGATACGCGTTGGATTATGAGACAGATGAGGCTGAGATCAGAAGACAAGCTATCATGTGTTTTGTCCTTTTTGAAGAGAAATGCTAGAGAATGGTGGGAAACAATAGAGCTTGGGTGGCACCCCAATCGACCATCTCGGGATGACTTTCTCGAGGAGTTCAAGAAGAAGTATATGGGCGAGCCTCATATTGATACCCGAGAGATCGGTTCAATTACCTTGTACAAGGTAATCGACCAATCTTTGAATATGAGCAAGCGTTCCTCCAGGTGAGCATATATGCTCTTGAGTTAGTCACCACTGAAAAGATAAAGTGCAAGAGGTTCTTGAAGGGCTTGAGGAAAGAAATTCAGACTTACCTAACTGCTGTACCACCGAGGGTGTTCTCAGAGCTGACTTTGAGTGCCAAGTCTCTTGAGCAGGTACAAGGCTTAACGTATGGCCCATCTGGTGGGCAAGGAAGTCCTGGTGGAAGGACTCTGAACCCTCTAACAACAACTCACAGACCTTTTCTGGAAGGAGCAAAAATTGGTAGAACCATAATAAAAGAGCCTCAAATTAGAGTTTGAGACCGGACTAAAGATCTGAGTCAGCTTGTCGTAGGAGGCCATCTTCGTCTTCATTCATTGTGAGCCTGGAGGGTTCATAGGTGAGTGCGGGCACACCAGTTTGCCATCAGTGTAGACACAAGCATAGATGAAAGTGTTGGGGAATAATGAGAGTTAGTTACCAGTACGGATCACCAAACCATTTCATGAGGAACTGCCATGTAGCTATTGTGACCTCTCCAGATTAGGTTCAGAGGGCTGTGTATTCAGCCCAAATGGGTCGAGGCTTTGCTCGGGGAGGAGTGAGTCATGTATCAGGAGGTACCTTTCAGTCAACCGCGAGAGCACTAGCTAGAAAGTATGCAGTTAGAGCTCAAGAGGACTGCGCAGCTACAGATGTTATCTCAGGTACGTTCACCTTATTTTCGGCCCCTATAGTTGCTCTTGTAGATTCGGGATCTACCCACTCTTATATCCATAGTGGGACATCTCAGCAATGGGGTATCCCTGCTGAAGATCTTGAGATAGGATTCTGTGTGACTATTCCTTTGAGATATGATATATTAGTAGATAAGGTATATCGGAGGTGCCCGATTGAGGTTCAAGGGTCGTTGTTTCCAACGAATTTAATGGTACTAGCATTTCAAGAGTTCGACGCCATCTTGGGGATAGATTGGCTATTTGAGCATGATACTAGTCTGGGATGTAGAGCGAAGAGTTTGAAGCTTCGTGCTGCGGATGGTTCCAAGCTTGTTGTGAGAGGTAAAAGAAATCCGTGTCTTTCTAGTATGCTATCGGCTTTGTCAGCTTAGAAGTTGATGCAACAGGGTTGTGAAGCCTTTTTGAGTCATGTGGTTGATGCGAGGGTTGAGGTTCCGATGCTAGAGAACCTTCAAACTGTTAATGAGTTTATCGATGTGTTTTTGGAAGAGTTTCCCGGTCTACCTTCTGACCGCGAGTTAGAGTTTTGAATTGATGTAATGCCGGGTACAACACTAGTGTCCATCGCGCCGTATCGGATGGCACTAGCGGAGATGAAGGAGTTAAAGAAATAAATCCAAGAGTTGCTAGAGAGAGGTTTTATTCGATCAAGCGTCTCGCCTTGAGGAGCACCGGTCTTGTTCATCAAAAAGAAAGATGGGTTTATGAGGATGTGTATTGATTACTGATAGCTTAACAAAGTAACGATGAAGATCCGTTATCCCTTTTCGAAGATTGATGATTTGTTCGAACAGTTGAGAGGTGCCCTTGTGTTTTCAAAGATCAACTTGAGGTTAGGGTATTACCTGTTGAAGGTGGTGGATGAGGATGTTTAGAAACCGCTTTTAGGCCGTGGTATGGGCACTATGAGTTCTTGGTAATGATATTTGGTCTTACTAACACCCTTACAACTTTCATGGACCTAATGAACCAGATCTTTCAACCGTATCTAGATCAATTTGTTGTGGTCTTTATTGATGACATCTTGGTGTACTCACGTTCTGAGAAAGAGCACGATTACCATCTGCGTGTGGTTATACAGACTCTTAGAGATAGACGTCTTCCCCCAAGTTTAGTATGTGCAAATTTTGGGTTTCAAAATTGACATTTCTTGGCCACATAGTTACCGCGGATGGGATTCCCATGGACCCTCAAAAAATTCAGGCTGTGGTGGAGTGGAAAGCTCCAAGAAATGTTTTGGATTTCCACATTTTCCTAGGACTTACTGGATATTATAGGCGTTTTGTTAAAGGTTTTTCCATTATAGCCGCACCGTTGACCAAATTATTACAGAAAAGAGTTCTGTTTAAGTGGAATGAGAGAAGACAACAAAGTTTTGAGCAACTAAAAGCTTGTCTCATGAAGGCATGGTCTTAACATAACCTAAGCCAGGTAAGGGTATGTTGTGTTCAGTTATGCCTCCTTAAACGGGCTAGGTTTCGTGCTCATGTAAGAGGGTAAGGTGGTTGCTTACGCTTCGAGGCAACTTAAACCGCGTGAATGAAATTACCCACCCTTGATTTGGAGTTCGCTGCAATCATATTCGCATTAAAGATTTGGAGGCACTATCTCTATAGAGAGAAGTGTTATATTTATAGGGATCATAAGAGTTTGAAATACCTGCTTACTCAAAAGGAGTTGAATTTAAGGCAATGACGGTGGATTGAATTATTGAAGGATTATGATTACATCATAGAGTATCACCCAGATAAAACAAATGTTGTAGCTGATACTTTGAGCCGAAAGTTTATGTCAGACTTGAGAGCCATGTTTGCCCGTTTGAGGATGATCGAGGATGGTGGCCTTTTAATCGAGTTGCGTGTTGAACTTACATTGGTACAAGAGATAAAGAGGACTCGGGTTTTGGATGAAGAGTTGGTAGCAAGGATTGAAGCAGTTTAGAGAGGTGAAGCCTCGGACTTTGAGGTACGAGATGGTGGGTACATATACATCAGATGTCGATTGTGTTCCAGCTTTGGAGAATCTGAGGGATCGCATATTAAGAGAAGCACACCACTGTCTATTTATCGTACATTCGGGGAGCATCAAGATGTATCAGGATCTTCATCCTTTTTATTGGTGGCCGAGTATGAAAAAAGATGTCTCTGACTTTGTAGCAAGATGCTTAGCTTGTTAGCAAGTGAAGGCGGAACATCAGGTTCCATCAGGGTTGCTTCACCCGATTCAGATTCCACTATAGAAGTGGGATCGAATCACCATGGACTTTTTCACTAGCTTGCTGATGACCCAAAGAAAGCATGATGCTTTTTGGGTACTAGTAGATTGTTTGACCAAGTCTGCTCATTTCTTGCCTGTACGTATAGATTTCACCTTCGAGAGGTTGGCTCAATTGTATATCAGAGAGATAGTGAGGTTGCATGGGGTGCCATTATCGATCATTTCAAATGGAGACCCACGTTTTACAGCTAGGTTATGGAAGAAGATCCATAACGCTTTGGACACCAAGTTGCATTTCGGTACAACTTTTCATTCTCAGACTGATGGCAAGTCTGAGCATGTTATCTAGATTCTCAAGGATATGCTCTGATGTTGCATTGTGGATTTTGCAAAGAGTTGGGAAGACTAGTTGTCGCTTATAGAGTTTGCTTACAACAACAATTACTAGTCGAGCATAAAGATGGCTCCTTTAGAAGCCTTGTATAGGCGCAGGTGTAGGACACCTCCGTGTTGGACCGAGCTCAATGTGAGAAGGATTGTAGGGTTCGATTTGGTTAGACAAACTGAAAAGAAAGTTTAGATCATCAAGGAAAGATTGCAAGTGGCATTTGATCGTCAGAAGGCCTATGCCGACCGGAAGTGCAAACACATTGTGTATGATGTTTGCAAAAAACTGTTTCTCAAGGTATCTCTGTGGAAAAAGATTATCCGATTTAGACGCAAGGGAAAATTGAGCCCAAGATATATCGGACCGTATAAGGTGCTTGAGGGGGTTGTACCAGTGGCTTACTGGTAAACTTTGTCACTGGAGTTGGCTCGTATCCACGATGTTTTTCATGTGTCCATGTTGAGGCGCTACCGATCCAAACCATCGCATGTTTTACCACTCGAGGACATTGAGATTAACAGGGATTTAACATATGAGGAATAACCTGTGGAAGTGCTTGATAGAGGAGTCAAGGAGCTTCGTAGAAAGTGTATAACCTTGGTGAAAATGTTGTGAATGAACCACGGTGTTGAGGAAGCAACATGGGAAGCCGATGATGACATGTGACTTCTCTACCCGCATTTGTTTCAACCAGGTAAATTTCGAGGACAAAATTTTCTTTAAGGAGGGGAGAGTTGTAATTACCCAGATTTTCTTTAAATGAAAGAGTTTGGGGGGGGGGAGAAAGGCTTATTTTCTGCACTTGTGCAGGAAGTGAGATCATCTTGCTTTAATGTCTTCATCTTCCTTTTTCCAACTCTTTCTCTCACCCAAAACACCACTATCAAAGGTAGGATTTTGAGAGCTTTTGTTGTGAATCACGTTTAGCTTGTTGAGGAAAGTGTTATCAACTTTCAAGAATCTACATTTCAAGGATAGCTTTGTATGGTTTGGAAGGAGGATAAGTTTTTGAGGGTTGGGAGTGTTGAATGAGATTAGAGTTTGGGAGCTCTAATCTTTGGTTTAGAATAAGTTTTTGGCCTCTTTTATCCTTCAGCAACATTATAATTCGTTTTGTAATCTTCCCATGTAGTGAAAGAGGTTGGGAGTTCATCAAAGGTCCAAGAAGGGAATAAGGCTTGAAGCTTTGGAGGGAGGCTTCCTTTTATCAGCTAAGCTAAGGTTAGTACACTACTAACTCCTATCATTTCCTGGAAATCATAAAAATAGGCTCTGTGCATGATTGGAGTGTTTATGGTTTGATATGCTTTGGTTGACTCTTTAATGGCAAAATGTGAGTTTGACGTTTTTAAGACTTAAAATTGGTAAAAATCCACTCAATAACTTCACCATAACTTGTAGGAATAATTTGGGGCTTAACCATATAGGTTAAGTAGGATTTCTAGGTAAAATCTGCACCTAGAGTTTGAAATTCTAGCTTGCGTATCGGTACTGCAACCCGCGTATCGGTACAACTTTGTAATAAAGAGGGACATGTTGTGAGGGGCATACCGGTACAGATTCTTGAGTATAGGTACCCTAGCTTAATTGAAATTCCAGTAGTGCTTTGGCGTATCGATACGCTATGGGCGTATCGGTACCTACTGTTACATTGCCTGATAAAGGCTTTCGCGTATCGATACTCTATGGTGTGAGTACTAGTACGGGTTAGGATCGGTACGGGATGGATACATACAGATAGTGAGTATCGATACGGAGGATTAGCGTATCGATACGGCTTGATGTGTCAATTTTTTGAACCTAATTTGAGTATCGGTACTCGTGGAGGAGTACCAGTACCAAGAGAGGTGTACCGATACCCATATAGGAGTATCAGTACTGTAACCCCCCGACCCGGCCTAGTCGCAAGACCTAACAGAGCGAGCTATATTAGGTTTACCAAAGTAAACTGTGAAGATGAAACCTGAAACACGTCCATTTTTTCCTTTTATCTTGTCTAGTTGCACAATTATTATCCTACATGTACGTACTGATCACAGGTGAAAGCTCAACTCGATCGGGCATCGATTTGACATCCAATTAAACATAATTGCAATTTAGGGACCAAATTGCAATTTTAGAAAACTACAAGGACTAAACCCTTTTTAATGTTACGAACCTTCAATTAGTCATGTTTCATGTATATGTATTGAAAATCAGCTCAAAAAGGTCATTCAAACTCATTTAATTGCATCCACAACATTTGAGGATCAAAACGTAAGAAACCAGAAGTTCAAAATATTCAAAATAACTAATTTAACTGTCGCCGTACCGATACAGGAAAAGGGGTGTTTCGATCACCAGTTCAAACTCCAAAATTCTAGAATCTTAAACTCTTTCTGATACGCCTACGCGTATCGAAACGCTCTTCATAAAAACACTACACCGTATCGATAAATCTCCTCGCGTACTGAAACGCTGGCCAAATTCGCCTAAGCCTGTACCGAAATGCTTGCCCACGTACTGGTACGCTAAGCCTAAAATGGCTTAATCGTACCGAAACAGGGACACCTATACCGGTACGCCTAGGCCTGAAATATCCACATTTGTTGGTTTAGCATACTTTCAAACATACCAAAACACCCTAACGTGCTTCTAACATACATCCAACATGTTCAAGGATCCTGCCACATCAAAACAACCTAGTTTCAACATCAATTCATGGCATCATGCTTCAAATGTAAATCTAGAGGCATGCTCCCTAGAACCCAAAGCAAGCAAAACATGAAATCTCAAACCATCACCACAAACAATCCAAAAATGGCCCTCTACAACCCAAGAACAACAAAACAAAGTTGCTCAAATAGGGAGTTTAGCAAAACACCTCCCAAAACAACAACGGAGCCCCCATTGCCCTTATTACTTATAGTCTAACTCAAAAATATACTTTTGATACCAAGTCTTTTGTGATCCCTTGCTTCCCGCTGCCTTTCGAGCCTTTAATTTTCTGCATTGATGAACAAAGAGAGCGTAAGCACACTAGGCTTAGTGAGGAGTGCTCAAAACAAAAAACCATCAGTGCATTAAAACCATATCTCAGAAACACGTCAAAATCTCATTTCAATCATCTTTTAAACATCTTTTAAAACATTAACATCTTAAAAAAACAACATATTAAACCATATGCAACATGTATCATTAACCAATAGCAAATCCCATTGCTCAACCTCAATTTAAGCCTTCACATGCATAACAAACCATATGCAAAGCTTAAAGAGTAAACATGTATAAATCACATTATACCATATAAACCTTTCAATGATACATCAACAATTATATTGGCTTACAAGTGATCATAACCAAGTTCCTTTATCAAAATAGTTCATCAGATACACGGATTCAACAAGTGTCCTCACAACACTTTATGCCATCTCAACTGGAATAACGATACAATCACAATCACGGTACATTACAACTGAGTACTCTTACAACCCACAGGGACACCAACCCTAACCCTTAGTTAGATGCTTAACCCACTAATGGGAGTTTACGATATCATATAACCCCTCGACCGTTAGGGTACTTGGATGGAGTATTCGGTACACCGTATAAGACCCCTCAACATCCAATGCGACTTATTATAGTGCACTATCAATCCTATGGCCGACCAACTATATTCGATAACAATTTTTAAAACCATATCACTTGCCAATATAATTCACCACTTACCATTTACCTCACTGTTTTTACAAGCATTAAACCAAACCATTTTTCAAGCAACAACACATACTTAAAACTCAAGTATAAACCATATACTTACATGGATCACTTACCACGTGCACCTATCATCATTTCATGATAAAAAAAGTATCTCACATACTTTAAAACATGCTTAAATAGTAGGTACAATGTAAATCAAAACAAGTGCATAAAACCATTTTATAAAAGCACGACCGAGAGAGAAAACCACGTCATACTTACTTCCGAGTTTAAACCAGTATTTCAAGCTCAGTTTAAGCTCCCATAAACCACCTTTAAATTATTTCAAAGTTGAAATCCACGTTCTCACACATCGATACGTGAAACCTCAATTCGTCGACGCGAAATCAAGCGCCTGAAACCTCAAAAGCTTAACCGATCACTTTTGGATCAACCTCCCCTATTTTAATCACATTACAACATAGAATTAATGCATCTCAATGCATCCAAAACACTACAACAACAATTCCTTGCAAAACCTCACAACCCTTTCACAATTACCTAACCACAACAACCGAAATCATCATCTAACTCTTTCCAAACACAACCCAACCATAATCTATCAATCTAACACTTCCTTTAATATCAATTAACACTAAAAAACAGGATTACTTCATCTTTATATCTCCAGCAACTAAACAACCACCACAACACCACAAAACACAAATCTAACAACCCAATAATTAAAGATTCAAGGAGTTTCGGGATTCCAATGTTAAAATGACCTGTCAACATTATAAATCATCCAAAATATGTTCAAAATCAATCTTCAATACTGGAAAACAGATTCAATACGAATCCTCCACAATTTCATCCATTAAACCCAATTAAATCAATTATTCATTATAAAACATAAAATCAGATTATAAATCATAAATGAAGGATCAAATACTTGGGAATATCAATAAAGAACCATCAATAGAGGAGAAGAGCTAACCTTACCTCTATTGTGTGATTTCTCCCTCAATTGGTTGATTAAAGCTAGAAAAACAAAAGATTTCAATGAGGTTTTGTAAATCAAAGGTAAAGAAGCACTTACAAATCAAGAATCCAAGGAAAAAGATCTCTCACCTCTGGATTTTGATGAAAACAAGAGTGTTTGGCAGAAAAGAAGTGAAGAGAAAAGTTGAGAGAAAAGTTTACGTCAAATTTCTTTAAAACTAATAACTAACTTTTATTATAAAAATCCCTTTTAATTACCTTTAAAAACACATGTTAAAAAGTCTTAATTGAAAGGAGAAACCACCAGCAATGACTTGGTAAAATAGCCCCTTAAGGATTCTAAGAATTTGATCCTTTACAATTTAGTCACCTTTAAAAATAGTTTTCAAAAATTATATTTTAGTCACTAACCAAAATGTCACCCTTCCAAATCACATTTTCAAAAATTGATTTCACCAATATTTTTCATATATTTAAATATGATTTTTAACCATTTTTCCATATTTTTATCTTACTCAAAAATATTTATTCCTGAACTCGACTCGAATCCCTCACTTAGTCCACCAAACTGCCTAACTAGCCCTTAAACCGCTAGGCCCAAATCCGGGGCGTTACAACTCTCTCCACTTATGAAATTTCATCCTCAAAATTTACCTAGAGGAAATAGATGCGGAAACTGTTTCAACATATCCATTTTGCGTTCCTACGTGGCCTTTTCAACACCGCGGTGCCTCTACAACACCTTTACAAGCTCAACCGTCTTACCATGCAAAACTTTACTGCTGGTGTCAAGAATCCCCACTGGTTCCTCATCATAGGATAGATCTGGCCTTAACTCAATATCCTCCACCGGCATAACATGCGATAGATCTGACCGATACCTCTGCAGCATCGAAACATGGAACACATCATGAATCCTCTCCAACTCAGGAGGTAACCTCAAATGATAAGCCATATGACCCACATGCTCAACCACCTTGTATGGTCTAATAAACCTCGGGCTAAGCTTTCCTTTCCGCCCTAAGACGACACCTTCAAAAACACTCGATCACCCACAACATACTCTATATCTCGATGTTTCAAATCTACATAGGATTTCTGACGATCCAAAGCCACTCTCAAGCGCTCACATACCAGCTTCACCTTTTCATTGGTGTCTTTCAACACATCAGGCATCGAAACGTGTTTTTCCCTAACTTTAGCCCAATACAACGGTGTACGACACTTCATACCATACAACGCCTCGTATGGGGCCATCTGTATACTAGCGTGACAGTTGTTATTATAAGCAAACTCCACTAAGGGCAACTACTTTTCCCACGTTCCTTGGAACTCAATGATACAATACCTCAACATATCCTCCAAGACCTGTATCACACGCTCAGACTATCCATCCGTCTGAGGATGATACGAAGTACTAAAGTTCAGCCGTGTTCCAAGAGCACAATGCAAGTATACCCAAAATCTTGCTGTAAAACGCAGATCTCTATCCTAAACTATGAACTTGGGCACCCCATGCAAACGCACAATCTCGGAGATGTACAGATCTGCCAACCTATCCAAGGTATGCATCGTATGCACTGGTACAAAATACGCATACTTTGTAAACCAATAAAAAATCACCCAAATGGAATCCTTTTTGGTCGGTGTCAAAGGCAACCCAGATATAAAATCCACGGTGATTCTTTCTTATTTCCATTCCAGTATCCTCAACAGTTGCAACAACATGGAAAGAAACTGGTGTTCAGCCTTCACCCGCTGACATACCATGCATCGAGCAACAAAATCAGCCACATCTTTTTTCAAGCCAACCCAATAGTACTCTTCCTTCAAACCCCGATACATCTTAGTACTACCGAGATGCATAGCAAAAAGACTAGCATGCACTTCGGTCAAAATGGTATGCCTCAACTCCTCATCTTCGGGCACCACAATCTGACCCTTATAACACAACACTCCATCATCATTAAAATGAAAATTCGTAGGATTCCCATCCATGATATCCTTCACATGCGGTACCAAACTCTCATCATATGGCTATTTCTCTTTAATAAACCGTGACAAGGACGATTTCACTTGTAACTCAGCTAGTAACTCGCTGTCACGAGTCACACTCAACCTTCCAAACATAGCCCTCAACTCAATAATAGCTTTTCTACTCAAAGCATCAGCCACAATGTTAGCTTTACCCGGATGATACTCATTGGTTAGATCATAATCTTTAAGAAACTCCAACCATCTTCGTTGCCTAAGGTTTAACTCATTCTGTGACATCAAATACTTTAAACTTTTATGATCTGTATAAACTACACATTTCTCGCCATAAAGGTAATACCTCCAGATTTTTAAGGCAAACACAACTGCGACAAGTTCAAGATCATGAGTAGGGTAAGTACGTTCATGCACCTTCAACTGTCTGGATGTACAGGCAACTACCTTACCCTCCTGCATCAGCACACAACAAAGCCCAAAATAGGATGCATCACTATAAACAACAAACTCTTTTTCTGATTCAGGTTGAACCAAGACTGGAGCTCGCGTCAAAGCTTCTTTCAACCTTTCAAAAGCCTGTTGCCTATCCGCTGTCCACTCAAAACGAACATTCTTTTGCAACAACTTGGTCAGATGAGTAGATAAACTAGAGAACCCCTCAACAAACCTACGATAATAACCAGCCAAGCCAAGGAAACTCTGAACTTCTGTCACAGATTTAGGCACCATCCAACTCATCACGGCCTCAATCTTGTGTGGATCAACACGAATCCCCTCGGCCAACACAACATGCCCATGGAAAATAACCTCCTTAAGCCAAAACTCACACTTGCTTAACTTGGCTTACAACTGATTAACCAACAATGTCTGAAGCACAACCCGTAAATGTTTATCATGATCATCCTCGGTATGAGAGTAAACAAGGATATCATCGATAAACACAACCACAAACTGGTCTAAAAACTCATGGAGCACCCAATTCATCATGTCCATGAAGCAGCCGGTGCATTGGTCAATCCAAACGGCATCACCAAAAACTCATAATGCCCGTACCTCATATGAAAAGCTGTCTTGGGCACATCCACATCTTTCACCTTCAACTGATAGTTACCCATACCTTAAATCTATCTTAGAGAACACCGACGCACCCCTGAACTGATCAGACATGTCATCTATCAACGACAAATGATACTTGTTCTTTATCGTCAACTTGTTCAGTTACCGATAGTCTATACACATCCGTAACATACCATTCTTGTTCTTCACAAACAACACCGGTGCACCCCACGGTGAAATACTAGGTTTAATGAAACCCCGATCAAGCAGCTCTTGTAGTTGCATTTTCAACTCCTTTGGGGCCATGCGATACAGAGCAATAGACAATAGTGTCATATCTGCAAAAACCTCAATGCCAAACTCTACCTCACGATCAGGTGGCAACCCCGGTAATTCTTCTAGAAAAACAACCAAAAACTTACATACCGTGCAAATATTATGTACCCTCAACTCCTTCGAACTCGGATTCATAACAAAGGCCAAGAAAGCTTGACATCTAAAATCCATCAGCCGTCTCGCTTTCAAAGTCGAAACAACATTAGACAAGAACTTAGCGTTCTCACCCACAATCACTACCTCAAAATCATCCGATAACCTCAAGAATATCTGTTTGGTCTCAAAATCTACCACAACCCTATGCTCGGTCAACCAATCCATACCTAATATCAAAACCATAAAATGGCAACTAATCAAATCTACGGCAAACACATGCCTCTAAACCATCAGCGAACATCTACGATACAACCTCCTAACCACAACTGTCTCCTCAAGAGAAATGGTCACTCTAACACCCATATTAAGAATTTTAACAGGTATATCAAGCAACAGTGCATGCTCACTCAAGATGTATGAATGAGTAGAACCAGAATCAACTACCGAATACAACGGCAAAGATTGTAGAGTGAAAGTACCTGCAATCACATTGGTGTCATTGCGGCACTCACGGTGCACATACGCCCTAGACGGCCCACCTCCCTCAGGCTGGATAGCAATGGTATGAGCCACAGTCCTCTTCCCACCATCTCTGTGCTGAAAAGGGCCACGACCACAGCCTTTCTGCTGAGCATCAACAAGTGCAACACCCTGCACACCTCCAACGAACAAGGGACAATCACGTCTCAAATGGTCGCCATACCCACAAATCCAACATGCAGTGGCCACTACAGCAGGTGCCTTACCCTCTCTGGTCAAACGTGGGCAATCTCGTCTCAGATGATCACGCGATCCACAAGCCCAACAGGTATTATGCGGAGCTCTAGCCTGGGTATCCTGCCTCTGTGCAGATGACTAACAACACCTCCACCATGCCTTGGCTCAGGGTGATACCTCCTATCACAGTGTCTATTTACCTGACCACCTTCAAAACTGGAATCAGCCACTCTCTTACTAAAGCTAAAGCCTCGTGACCCAGAAGCCAAACCAAGGTTTTGCTTAATGTCCTTAGCTCGCGTAACCAGCACATTAAAATTTGTATATTCAACAGCAAGCATGTATGTCTTAACCTCCTGCACAAACCCGTAGCAGAAACGGTCACATCATTACGCTCGTCAGAGACTAACTCAGGTGCATACCAGCTTAGCCTCACAAACTTCACCTCATACTAAAAAATAGACATATTGCCCAGCTCAAGAGCCATAAACTCTCTCTTCTTTTCGTCTTGATACTGGACTCCTAGGTACTTCTTCTAAAAAGCACCACAAAAGAACTCCCAGGTTACATTCTCGGTTACCATCCCAGATATTGTGGTAATCCACCATGTATAAGCATCTCACTGCAACAGGGACACAACACATCCCAGCTTATGGGCATCAGAACAACCCATCTGGCCCAGTATCCTCTAAGTACTGGCTAACCAATCCTCAAAAACCTCAGGTGCTAGACCACGAAACTCAACTCTGCCAAGACTGCGAAGACACTCTAATGACAAACTCGTCTACCCAACCACTGGTATCGGTACATGAACACCCGCAACTGCTGCCTGGAACACACTAGTCATGGCCTGAATCAGAGGCGCCATGTCACTCATCCCTAGCCCAGCTGGCACAAGTGGTACTTGCTCCACATGTGTAGGTGGATTAGGTAGGGGAGGTGGCAACCCCTCAAAAGGTACAACATCCTCCTCATTTCCCTGCCCAACGACATCAATAATCGTACCATATCGTAACTCTCTCCTCGGTCCTATCATGCTAAAAATATATATAAGGCGTGATAATCATTCAAAAACAAAAATAGTTAGGCTAGCTTCAAGCAAGGATCCAAGACTTCCATTTTCAAATCGTAACATTTCAGACTATAATAATAAGGCAATGGGTTTCCCAAATTTCCCCCCAACATGGCATAAAGCAACCACCGAGCATATTATAATCACCGTGCATCACAAACAATGGATTACAAATCACAACAATATTTCAACATACTAACTCCCAAATATTGCAAACCTGTCTCTGATACCACCAAATGTAACCCCCTCGACCAAGCTTAATCATAAGACCGAACTGAGCGAGCTATATTAGGTTTATCGAAGTAAATTGTAAAGATAAAATCAAAAACATGATGCAAAATTATTATCCTAAATGTATGTACTGATCACAGGTGAAAGATCAACTCAATCGGGCATCAATTTGACATTCAATTGAACACAATTACAATTTAAGGACCAAATTGCAATTTCAAAAAACTACAAGGACTAAACCTTGTTTAATGTTACCAACCTTCAATTAGTCAGGTTTCATGCATACGTATTGAAAATCAGCTCAAAAAGGTCATTAAAACTCATTCAATTGCATCCACAACATTTGGCGACCAAAACGTAAGAACCAAAACTTTAGAATATTCCAAATAACTAATTTAACTACCACCGTACCGGTACAGGCAAGGGGGTGTTTCAATACGCATTTACCAGTTCAAACTCTAAAATTCCAGTAGCTCAAACTCGTTCTGATACACCTACGCGTATCAAAACGCCCTTCATAGAAACACAACACCGTATCGAAACATCTCCTTACGTACCGAAATGCTGGCCAAATTCACCTAAGCCTGTACCAAAATGCTTGCCCATGTACCAGTATGCTAAGCCTGAAATGGCTTACTCGTATCGAAATAGGGACACCGTACCGGTATGCCTTGGCAAAAAATGTCTACATTTGTTGGTTCAACATACTTTCAAATATACCAAAACACCCTAACATGCTTCTAACATACATCCAACATGTTCCAGGATCCAGCCACATCAAAACAACCTAGTTTTAACATCAATTCAAGGCATCATGCTTTAAATGCAAATCTAGAGTCACGCTCCATAGAACCTAAAGTGAGCAAAACATGAAATCTCAAACCATCACCACAAACAATCCAAAATGGCCTTTTAAAAACCAAGAGTAGCAAAACAAAGTTGCTCAAATAGGGAGTTTAGCAAAACACCTCCCAAAACAACAACAAAACCCCCATTGCCCTTATTACTTATAGTCTAACTCAAAAACATACTTTTGATACCAAGTCTTTTGTGATCCCTTGCTTCCCGCTGCCTTTCGTGCCTTTAATTATATGTATTGATGAACAAAGAGAGCGTAAGCACACTAGGCTTAGTGAGGAGTGCTCAAAACAACACACCATCAACGCATTAAAACCATTTCTCAACAACACATTGAAATCTCATTTTAATCATATTTTAAAACAATATCATGCCTTGAAAACCATGCACTTAACATCTTTAAAAAACAACATATTAAACCATATGCAACATGTATCATTAACCAACAGCAAATCCTATTGCTCAACCTCAATTTAAGCCTTCCCATGCATAACAAACCATATGCAAAGCTTAAAGAGTAAACATGTATAAATCACATTATACCACATAAACCTTTCAATGATACATCAACAATTATATTGGCTTACAAGTGATCATAACCAAGTTCCTTTATCAAAATAGTTCATCGGATACACAGATTCAATAAGGTGCTCACAACACTTCAAGTCATCTCAACCGGAATAGTGATACAATCACAATTGTGGTACATTACAACTGGGTACTCTTACAACCCACGGGGACATCAACCCCAACCCTCGGTTAGATGCTTAACCCACTAACGGGAGTTTACGGTACCATATAACCCCTTGACCGTTAGTGTACTAGGATGGAGTATTCGGTACACCGTATAAAACCTCTCAACATCCAAGGTGACTTATTATAGTGCACTATCAATCCTATGGCCGACCAACTATATCCGACAACAATTTTTAAAACCACATAACTTTCCAATATAATTCACCATTTACCTCACTGTTTTTACAAGCATTAAACCAAACCATTTTCCAAGCAACAACACATGCTTAAAACTCGAGTATAAAACATATACTTACGTGGATCACTTACCATGTGCATCCATCATCATTTCATGATCAAAAATAGTATCTCATATACTTTAAAACATGCTTAAACAGTAGGTACATTGTACATCAAAACATGTGCATAAAACCATTTCATAAAAGCACGACCGAGAGAAAAAACACGTCATACTTACTTTCAAGTTTAAACCAGCATTTCAAGCACAATTTAAACTCCCATAAACCACCATTAAATCATTTCAAAGTTGAAATCCACGTTCTCACTCATCAATACACGAAACCTCAATTCACCGACGCGAAATCAAGTGTCTGAAGCCTTTAAAGCTTCACCAATCGCTTCTAGATCGACCTCCCCTATTTTAACCACATTACAACAGAGGATTAATGCATTTCAATGCATTCAAAACACTGAAACAACAATTCCTTGCAAAACCTCACAATCCTTCAACAATTACCCAACCACAACAACCGAAATCATCATCTAACTCTTTCCAAACACAACCTAGCCACAATCTATCAATCTAAAACTTCCTTTAATATCAATTAAAACTCAAAAACATGATTACTTTTTCCTTATATCTCTAGCAAGTAAACAACCACCACAACACCACAAAAATACAAATCCAACAACCTAATAATCAATGATTCAAGGAGTTTTGGGATTCTAATGTTAAAAACGACCTATCAACATTATAAATCATCCAAAATATGTTCAAAATCAATCCTCAATACTTGAAAATAGATTCAATACGAATCCTCAACAATTTCATCCATTAAACCCAATTAAATTAATTATTCATTATAAAAACATAAAATCATATTATAAATCATAAATCAAGGATCAAATACTTGGGAATATCAATAAAGAACCATCAATAGAGGAGAAGAACAAACCTTACCTATATTGTGTGATTTATCCGTCAATTGGTTGATTAAAGCTACAAAAACACAAGATTTCAATGAGGTTTTGTAAATCAAAGGTAAAGAAGCAATTACAAATCAAGAATCCAAGGAAAAAGATCTCTCACCTCTGGATTTTGATGAAAACAAGAGTGTCTAGCAGAAAAGAAGTGAAGAGAAAAGTTTACGTCAAATTTCTTTAAAACTAATAACTTTTATTATAAAAATCCCTTTTAATTACCTTTAAAAACACATGTTAAAAAGTCTTAATTGAAGGGATAAACCTCCAGAAAAGACTTGGTAAAATAACCCCTTAAGGATTTTAAGAATTTGATCCTTTACAATTTAGTCACCTTTAAAAATAGTTTTCAAAAATTACATTTTAGTCACTAACCAAAATGTCACCCTTCCAAATCACATTTTCCAAAATTGATTTCACCAATATTTTCCGCATATTTAGGTATGATTTTTAACCATTTTTCCATATTTTTATCTTACTAAAAAATATTTATTCCCGAACTCGACTCGAATATCTCACCCGGTCCACCAGACTGCCTAACTAGCCATTAAACTACTAGGCCCAAAATCAGGGCGTTACAGGTACTCTCCAGGCAATCAGCCCAAGAATTTTGGGTTTGAGTTAGGGGGTTCTAATAATTCGAGGAAAAGGGCCTAAGGGGTCCTTTAAGGTACAAAATGAATACTAAAATTGAGAAACAGACATTTAAACCCCGTATGCAAAATAGAAGGCTAATGATTCGATAAACATTGGATAAACCGTGTGAGGTTGTAACCCATAAGGATCCTAGGTGGATCGATCAATGCTGTGTGGTAGCTAGAGACCTTGCTTTGTGCTGATGGGTTACTTAGTGGTTGAGTCATCCCTGGTTGTTGGGATATGGATACTTATAAAGAGTGTTGCAACACCTTGAAGACTCCCGAATGCAGAATCCCGATGCTTTATGGACGTGGGCCTCATTTGAAGATGCTTAATGAGAGATTTTGAGCATTGATGTAGGATCCCGATACTTTGTGGACGCGGGCCTCATCCCCACAAGTATAGTATCCCGATGCTTTGTGGATGAGGGCCTTACTCATAGTGTAGGATCCTGATGATTTGTGGATGCGGACCTTACTCAAGTGTAGGATTCCAATACTTTGTGGACACGGACTGTAACACTCCAAATTCTAGTCTAGAAGTATTGGAATTAAATTGAATAAGTTGATAGCTTAATTGAATTAAGAATTAAGCTAATTTGAATAGTTAAGGGCCTAATTGAAAGAATGAATGAAATAAGTGACCAAATTCGAATGACTATATTGAATTAAAAGAGAAAGATTGAGATTGCATGATAAATATCATGAATCTCTTATTTGCCCTTGGCTAATCACAAGATTAGTAACTAATCAAGGGACAATTTAGACAAAACACAATTCCAATAACATGGATGTGTTGTTGTCATCTTTCTCATTATCCTATGTTGGCCGAATGTCCTAGAGAGAAAGGGAGAGTGAGAGAAAGCTTGGAATTCAGCCATTGAAGTAAAGATTTTAGCTTGCATGTGTAGGAAATTTTCATTGAAATTAAGCAAGAAGCAAAGTAAGTATAGTTCTTCTTGTGTTAAATTTAATAGACAATTATCTTGTTAAAATTGGACTGGTTTTGATGATTATAGATGGAATTGTTTATGGAATATGTGATTAGGTGATTATATAGTTGTTGAATTATGCTAATTTGAAGAATGAAACTAGGTACAAGGCTGGAAATTATGTGTTCATGCTAGTATAACAAACCTAGGTTGCTAGAAATTGTATTGTGTTGTTAAAGTGGAAATTGAATGATTTGAATATGAAATTGAGCTAAGGAAATAATGAATTGATGATGATCATGAATAGGTAATGTAAAGCAGAGGTTAAACAAATTGAATTGTAGGTAAACAATGCTGGAAATTTAAGATAAAAGCATGAACATAGTTAAGTAATATAGAAACTGTTTTGTGGTATTGAAATTGAGTAAACATGAAAGATTAGGCTTTGTAAGCAACTTGCCCTGTTTTGGAAGCCTTGTTTAAAGAAATAACATGGACATAACATGTTTAGAATGTCATATGAAAAGAATTACAGGGATAAGACATTGGTTAAAATGGATTAAAGGCATTAAAATGTAATTAGATGCAATCTGCCCAAAATTGCTCTGTTCTGGGCAGTCACTTTGAAAATTCACCAAAAATTGTATAGTTTGAATTCAGGGATGAAATTTTAATGACATGATCCTTAGAATGTCTATTTTAATTAGGTGAAAACAGAATTGAAAACTGGGTCCTATACTGAAAACTGTAAATAGGAATTGCTGGACAGTGCAAACTGTCCAGGCAGTATAAATGCCCTGTCTTTGAACAATAAACTATATTAATTGGATAAGAAATAAAATGCAAGTATATTATGATCTTATAGGAAATTTTGTAAGATTTCCTACGGTGTATAGAAATCGAAATTCCGACGTACGGATTAAAAGATATGGCCATTTTAAGGGACAGTGTGCAAACTGCCAGGCAGCAGTGTCCTGGGCAGTTTGGGACTGTTTTTGCACCTAGTAAGAAACTGTTTCCAAAACAGTTTTGGGACGTTGTAATCTGTCCAATTATGTATTAAAATGAAGTAATAACAATGTGAAGATGAATTGATAAGAAATGCTTAAAAAGAAGCATAAAAACAGTAGCTAAATGTTAGGTAAAATGTAGTAACATTGCTACTTTGATTGTGTGACTTCATGTGCTTATTTTGATGATATGTGTATGTGTATTGCTTGCTAGACCAAGGGCAGCAGATTGGGGAAGAAGAGGATAGGAGTGGACATCCCAAAGCTAGAGGCAAAGGGATTTGGATCCAAGATAGTTGAATTGCTAGGAGTATTGTGAGTGTAACTATCCTAGGGTTGGGACTTAGGTCCTAACCAACATTGTTATTGCTTAAATGAAGCTAATGCCATGTAACATGACTTAAAGAATATTTGGCTAATTAAGGGAAGAATGAAATGTATGATAACATGATTGATGCCATAAACTTTGTGTTTACTTGGGTGTTAAGCAATTGTGATCAAATGCTGGTCATGTGCATTGCTTATGCCTAAGGTATGAATTGGCGTGCTTGCTTGGAGAATAAGGTACGCACAATGCATACATATGCTTGTGTTTGTGAATGTATACATGGTTGATTGAATCAAATGGTATGGATAGCTATGTATTGGGAGTTAAGACTCCATAAGCCTAAGGGCTTGGCCTATGAATGACATATTGTTGAATTGAATCATGAAAAGAATAAAGCTTAATTGAATTGGATAATCAACAACCTTGGTAGCTAGTTTGATAGATAGGAGGGCATGCCTTAGAATCTTGAGCTCATATTGGCACTACGGTGGATATTGGCACTACGGTGCATATTGGTACGACGATACATATTGGCACTACGATGCATATTGACACGACGGTGCATATTGGCATTTCGATGCATATTGGCACTTTGGTGCATATTGTTAAGATTTGATTATCTAGTAAGCTACTTACTAAGGAGGTTGTAAAAGGACTTAATAAATCAAATGAGTATTGCTTGTATTGTAAGAAAGTTGTATGAACTTCGTTGCTTTGGAAGATAACACATGAATGGTTGCTAAACTTGTTTCTTGTCATGGAAGAAATGTATGTTGATGGTTTATGTATAAATGCCTACTTAATGGATTGAATGATGGATTTCTTATCTTCCAAGCATGTTGTTCGAATAGTTTATGAGTACCGTGATGAATATGTTATGTTGATTGTATGATATCTAAGGATTGTCTAAATTTCCCTATGCAATTCGAATAGAATATGTATTGTAAAGATGGGCTTGATCCTTTGAAATACATGACTACTTGAATTTAGTTGCTTTGAGAAAATTGACTAGACTTAGTGTTACCTCACTAAGTACATACCTTGTACTTACCACTCTACTCTTCATTCTTCCCATAACAGATTAAAGATTACTTCAAGAGGATATCTTGGGTTTGAAGCAACACTTGAGGCAAGCTTAAAAATATGAATCCATAGTCTTTGTATACTCCTACTTTGGTGGCACTAGATTTTGTATTTGGTAGCCATGATCATGCATTTGATTATGTGTATAAGACTAGTTTGTGAAATGTTTTGATGGGCCTACTATGTATTATATTTGGATAACTTAATCTATGTATATGAACCATGATAATTATGTATATATGAAGTAGATGTTGCGCATTATGTGATGGAAACCTAATGTTTATTGAATCTTGTCTAATTTGAATGTTAGATTAATGTTGTATGATCATGCATTGTTTCCTTTGGTCATTGGTATGATTCAACCATGTTGAGCTAAAGCTAAGGTATGTTCAATCATGCATTAACAATGCAATAACCAAATATGCTATGAAATGTAATTACTTAAGTGTAAAGAAACAATTGAATTGTATTTAGAGAATACCATTGTTGTTCGAATATGTGAATAAAAATGTAATAAGATTGTAAGTCATATGCTTGTATTGATCATGTTAAGTGATTGAATTAGTAGTTTCTTAAGATGCAAGTAAACTAGTTAAGACATGCTTAGTGACCACCTAGTGTATTCGAATAAGGCATTGAAATGATAGAATGAATGAAAGCTATACCATGTTTAATAGTAACTTAATGTAATGTATGCCACACTTGACCTTGTTGTTTGAATGATGTATGTGAATTGATTGTAATGGTAATATGATATAGTAACTTAAGTTATAAGTTAAGAATGAAACAAAATGGTACCCAAAATTGTATGCTATGTATGTTACTGGTTGCTTAAAGTGGCTTGCTTGATTGCATTGAATGTTTTGAAAGGTTTAGATTGGGTTACTTGAGCATCAAGGCAAGTAGTTCTGAGGTTACTTGTTCGATAAGTAACCTATCAATCGCTTTGTTTTCGTTCTGGTAACGCTCCCGAACTGGGTTGCGGCTAACCCGAGGATGAGGTGTTACATTTTTTGGTAATCAGAGCTTTTTGGTTGATTCGATAAGCTCACTTGCATCATATAGGATATGTACCACCTAGGAGACTTGATATAAGCTTGTATTGTTGCAAAAATATGTAAATGTGATAACTAAGACTATTTGTTCTGATTGAACTAGAATGTCAGAAACAAGATTGGGCCGGGATAATGAAAGTCCCGTAGGCTCCTCGAATGAAGGAGACAGTGTAAGAATGGAACAGAACCCTCCTCAACATCAAGCTCAATATTGAGCTCAGGCAGCTGCTCAACAGGAAGCTCCTGCTATCAATCCTGTGCAGCAAGAATGTCTTACAAGTATGAAAGAGATGTTCAATCATCTCGTAACTGCCCTTAAACAAGAACATCCTATTGCTCCTACTGTTGATATGCAAAACTGAGCCCCTATTGACAAGTTGGCTCAACATCGGGCATATACCTTCACTGGCACCGATGAGGCTAATCCGGAAGTAGTAGAGTACTAGTTAGAGGCCACTACTCGTATTCTGACTAAACAATTGCCATGTCCTGATGAACATAAGCTCGAATGTGTCATTGCTCTATTGGCAGACGAAGCACTAAGTTGGTGGGAAACCACTACTCTGACTGCTCCCGCAGAATCTATTACGTAGAAGTTCTTCATTGATGAATTCAAGAAGAAGTATATTAGCGAGCAATATCTGGCCGAGCGCCAAAAACGATTTCTATATCTTAACAAGCTAGCCAACATATCGAGCAATATGTGAGCAATTTTTGTAAGTATTGCAAGTATGGGTTAGAATATATCAAAACCGAGGCCGACAAGTGCCGAATGTTCATCGACGAGTTAAATGATGAATTAAGCCCGATATTCACTACCTTGGGCATTACCGATTTCCAAAATTTGGTAAACCGGGCCATTGCTGCTGAGGCAAAGATGAAAGCCTCAGAAAGACACAAGAGCAGACACTCCTGGAAAGACAAACGACCCAAGAACGATGATAAGCCACACTAGCAATCAAAGAAGTCCAAACATTCTATGGGACACTCTTCGAACTATACCCCTAATCAGAAGAGTGGTTACATTCTGAAACCTCAAATAGTTGTAAAGATTTCAGCCCCAGTTGTGTCTGTTGATAGCACGGGGAATCAGGCTAAAGCTACTCAATATCCACTTTGCAAGTTCTGTCAGAAGCATCATACTGGCCAGTGCAGAGTTCAACAGAATTTATGCTTCTCATGTGGAGCCTCTGATCATTACATTCAGGATTTTCCTCAGAATCCCAACAAGGCTTTGAATCGAGCTTCTACAATTGCTAGCTCAGCTCCTTCAAATCAGAATAAGGCACCCAGACAAGCTCAGTCCGGGAATCAGGGGAAATAGAAAGGCCCCTATTCGAATGCTCCAACTCATTAGGAGTCTCGAGCCCCTGCTCGTATGTACCACATTTGTGGTAAAGATAATGAAGAAGCTCCCGATGTTATTGCAGGTACTGTTGAGTTAAATTCCAGTCCTACTTATGCTTTAATTGATTCAGAGTCTACCCATTCATTTGTTTGTTCTGCCTTGATCAACAAGTTACAATTGAAACCCGAAATAATTGAATCCAATCTAGTAGTTTTGAATCCATTAGGGGGAAAACACCTATTAACTTACGCCACAGGCAAGCTCCATTGACCATTAGAAACTTACCCTTTCCCATTGATCTTTATGTATTACCATATTGTAAATTTGACTTTATATTGGGGTTAGATTGGTTAAGTAAAAACGAGGCCAGGGTAGATTGCAAAAATCAAAGATTATATCTCCGGGGTTTAGGGAAAGAATCCATTTTCTTAATAAACAAGAAACCAACTTCCATCTTTACTAAGATGATCCTACAAGATGAAATTGAATTTGGTTTGCCTAGCATGCCTGTTGTGTCTGAATTCACTAATGTTTTTCCCGAGGAACTCCTTGGTGTCCCTCCAACCTGAGAAGTAGAGTTTGGGATAGATGTTCAGCCTGGAACAACTTCGGTGTCCATTACACCTTCTAGAATGGCACCTATTGAGTTGAAAGAACTAAAGAAGCAACTTCAGGAGTTGCAAGATAAAGGTTTCATACGGCCTAGCACTTCTCCTTGGGGTGCTCCGATTTTGTTTGTAAAGAAGAAATATGGGACTATGCGGCTTTGTATTGATTACCGTTAGTTAAACAAGCTCACCATCAAGAATCGGTATCCCCTGCCCATAATTAAAGATCTTTTCAATCAACTCAGGGATGCTACCGTATTCTCTAAGATCGACCTTCGATCGGGGTACTATCAAATGAAAGTAAAAGAACAAGACGTGCCTAAGATAGCCTTTCGTACTCGATATGGCCACTTCGAATTCCTCGTAATGCCATTCGGGTTAACGAATGCTCCGGATGCTTTCATGGATCTAATGAATCAGGTATTCAAGCCCTATCTTGACAAGTTTGTGGTCGTATTCATCGACTACATTCTGGTGTACTCTCGGAATAAGGAGGAACATGCTGAACACCTCCGAATTGTCTTGCAAACACTCCGAGAACATCAATTGTATGCCAAGTTCTCCAAATGTGAATTCTGGTTACCAGAAGTTTCTTTCATTGGTCATGTTATCTCGGCTGAAGGAATTAAAGTTGATCTGAGCAAGATTCAGTCTATTCTGAATTAGAGACCTCCGAAGAATGTAAGCGAGGTCCGAAGCTTTCTCGGTTCAGCCAGATATTATAGAAGATTTGTTAAAGGCTTTTCCTCTATTGCCCCAAGTCTTACTAAGCTTACTCGAAAAGATACGCCTTTCGCTTGGTCAGAGAGCCAACAACAAAGCTTCGATTAACTTAAGCAATCTCTGACTCATGCCCCGGTACTCATCCAACCAGAATTGGGGAAATAATTCATTGTTTACAGTGATGCTTCTCATCTAGGACTCAGTTGTGTCCTGATGCAAGATGGGAAGGTAATTGCTTACGCTTCAAGGCAACTGAAGCCACACGAGTCTAATTATCCAACACACGATCTGGAATTAGCAGCTATCGTGTTTGCTCTCAAGATATGGAGACACTATCTATATGGAGAGAAATGCAATATATTTATCGATCAAAAAAGTCTCAAATACCTCCTAACACAGAATGACTTGAATCTGAGACAAAGAAGATGGCTCGAATTACTTAAAGATTACGATCTGGTTATCGACTACCATTTGGGGAAGGCAAACGTAGTTGCTGACGCCCTTAGTCGCAGACCATACTCGGGTAACTCCTAAATCTAGAATTCTGATTAAATTCAATTGAATTATGCCATCTCTTTGTTTTATAAACCATGAATTTAGAGCTTTCTTAAGCTATAAGTCACTATTCGAACATTTCTTGAAATACAAGTAACCCATTCGATTAAGAATTTTGCCTAAAATACTTGTAACTATTGAATTCGAATCTTTCTTAGCTTATAAGAAAGCATTCGAACAATGTCTTGTTCTTTAAGGAACAATTCGAACAGTGCCTTGCACTGCAAGTAATCCATTGAAAATTATTCTAATGACTTTGTTAATGCTTTCGTAGCTACTACGGCTATCAATGCTCATTTCTGACTATCCAAGAGCCAGAAATTTCTGTCTGAACTCCAAGTTCAATCTGATTTCATCTTGAGAATTAAAGAACTCCAACAAGTTGATCCAGATCTTCAGAAGATCATATCTAAGCTTACTTCTGAGTCAAGTTTCGACTTCTCCCTAAAGTCAAATGGACTCCTCTATTTTAAAGATAGAGTTTGTGTTCCTAACAATGAGGAATTAAGACAAGAAATGTTAAAAGAAGCACACCAAAGTTCTTTTTTGATCCACCCTGGATCGGTTAAGATGTATAAGGACCTAAAGCCACTATACTAGTGGTCAGGCATGAAATCTGCAATTACAGACTTTGTATCCAAGTGCTTAACATGTCAAAGAGTTAAAACTGAGAATCAAGTCCCTACTGGATTGCTTTAACCCATTGAACTTCCCCAATGGAAGTGGGATCGAATTACCATGGATTTTGTCACCGGTCTTCCTTCTACTCCAAGAAAGAATGATGTTGTTTGGGTGATCGTTGATAGATTCACTAAATCTACTCCCTTCATCCCTGTTCGTATGAACATGAGCTTGGAAACCCTTGCTGAGCTGTACGTTCGTGAAGTGATTCGGTTACATGGTGTACCTACAATAATTATCTCTGATCGTGACCCTCGCTTTGCTTCTCGATTCTGGAATTCTCTATAGAAAGCTCTAGGAGTTAAAGTACATCTTAGTACGGCCTTTCATCCTCAATCGAATGGCCAATATGAGAGAATCATTAAAGTGTTAGAAGATATGCTACGGGCTTGTATTATTGACTTCGGGAAGAATTGGGAGAAATCTCTATCTCTTGTGGAGTTTGCCTACAACAATAGCTACCAATCTTCTATTCAAATGGCACCATTTGAAGCTCTATATGGTAGAAGATGTAGAACTCCCCTATGCTGGTCTGAATTGGGAGAAAACAAAGTATTGGAACCTCAATTGCTTCGGGAAACTGAAGAACATATCAAGATCATTCATGATCGGTTAAAGGCAGCTTTCGATAGACAGAAAGCGTATGCTAATTTCAAGAGAAAAGATATTTAGTATGCTATTGGAGACAAAGTCTTCCTAAAGGTATCACCTTGGAAGGAAGTGCTCAGATTTGGAAGAAAAGGGAAGCTCAGCCCCCGATACATCGGACCATTTGAAGTTATTGAAAGAGTTGGTCCAGTGGCCTATCGATTGGCTCTTCCCAGAGAATTTGATAGAATACATAATGTCTTCCATGTTTCAATGCTCAGAAGGTATCGTTCTGATCATTCACACATTCTTGAAACAAGAGAACTTGAATTGAATCCCGATTTGTCCTACAAAGAATAACCTTTCAGATTCTTGACCGGGAAGTAAGAAAGCTTCAGAACAAGATTGTTCCCCTTGTTAAGATCTTATGGAGAAATCATAAGGTGGAAGAAGCTAGCTGGGAATCTGAAGAAGTCATGAGGAAGCAGAATCCTCACCTATTCGATTCAGGTAAATTCGAGGACGAATTTAATTTAAGGGGGGGAGAATTGTAACACCCTAAATTCTAGTCTAGAAGTATTGGAATTAAATTGAATAAGTTGATAGCTTAATTGAATTAAGAATTAAGCTAATTTGAATAGTTAAGGGCCTAATTGAAAGAATGAATGAAATAAGTGACCAAATTAGAATGACTAAATTGAATTAAAAGAGAAATATTGAGATTGCATGATAAATATCATGAATCTCTTATTTGCCCTTGGCTAATCACATGATTAATAACTAATCAAGGGACAATTTAGACAAAACACAATTCCAATAACATGGATGTGTTGTTGTCATCTTTCTCATTATCCTATGTTGGCCGAATGTCCTAGAGAGAAAGGGAGAGTGAGAGAAAGCTTGGAATTCAGCCATTGAAGTAAAGGTTTTAGCTTGCATGTGTAGGAAATTTTCATTGAAATTAAGCAAGAAGCAAAGTAAGTATAGTTCTTCTTGTGATAAATTGAATAGACAATTATCTTGTTGAAATTGGACTATTTTTGATGATTATAGATGGAATTGTTTATGCAATATGTGATTAGGTGATTATATAGTTTTTTAATTATGCTAATTTGAAGAATGAAACTAGGTACAAGGCTGGAAATTATGTGTTCATGCTAGTATAACAAACCTAGGTTGCTGGAAATTGTATTGTGTTGTTAAAGTGGAAATTGAATGATTTGAATATGAAATTGAGCTAAGGAAATAATGAATTGATGATGATCATGAATAGGTAATGTAAAGTAGAGGTTAAAAAATTGAATTGTAGGTAAACAATGCTGGAAATTGAATATAAAGGCATGAACATAGTTAAGTAACATAGAAACTATTTTGTGGTATTGAAATTGAGTAAACATGAAAGATTAGACTTTGTAACCAACTTGCCCTGTTTTGGCAGACTTGTTTAATGAACTAAAATGGACCTAACATGTTTATAATGTCATATGAAATGAATTTTAGGGATAAGACATTGGTTAAAATGGATTAAAGGCATTAAAATGTAATTATATGCAATTTGCCCAAAATTGCTCTGTTCTGGGAAATCACTTTGAAAATTCACCAAAAATTGTATAGTTTGAATTCAGGGATGAAATTTTAATGACATGATCCTTAGAATGTCTATTTTAATTAGGTGAAAACATAATTGAAAACTGGGTCCTATACTGAAAACTGTAAATAGGAATTGCTGGACAGTGCAAACTGTCCAGGCAGTGTAAATGCCCTGTCTTTGAACAATAACCTGTATTCATTGGCTAAGAAATAAAATTCAAGTGTATTATGGTCTTATAGGAACTTTTTTAAGCTTTCCAACGGTGTATAGAAATTGAAATTCTGACGTACGGATTAAAAGATATGGCCATTTTAAGGGACAGTATGCAAACTGCCAGGCAGCAGTGTCCTGGGCAGTTTGGGACTGTTTTTGCACCTAGTAAGAAACTGTTTCCAAAACAGTTTTGGGACATTGTAATCTGTCCAATTATGTATTAAAATGAAGTAATAACAATGTGAAGATGAATTGGTAAGAAATGCTTAAAAAGAAGCATAAAAACAGTAACTAAATGTTAGGTAAAATGTAGTAACATTGCTACTTTGATTGTGTGACTTCATGTGCTTATTTTGATGATATGTGTATGTGTATTACTTGCTAGACCAAGGGCAGCTGATTGGGGAAGAAGAGGATAGGAGTGGACATCCCAAAGCTAGAGGCAAATGGATTTGGATCCAAGATAGTTGAATTGCTAGGAGTATTGTGAGTGTAACTATCTTAGGGTTGGGACTTAGGTCCTAACCAACCTTGTTATTGCTTAAATGAAATGCTAATGCCATGTAACATGACTTAAAGAATATTTGGCTAATTAAGGGAAGAATGAAATGTATGATAACATGATTGATGCCATGATCTTTGTGTTTACTTGGGTGTTAAGCAATTGTGATCAAATGCTTGTCATGTGCATTGCTTATGCCTAAGGTATGAATTGGCATGCTTGCTTGGAGAATAAGGTATGCACAATGCATACATATGTTTGTGTTTGTGAATGTATACATGGTTGATTGAATCAAATGGTATGGATAGTTATGTATTGGGAGTTAAGATTCCATAAGCCTAAGGGCTTGGCCTATGAATGGCATATTGTTGAATTGAATCATGAAAAGAGTAAAGCTTAATTGAATTGGATAATCAACAACCTTGGTAGCTAGTTTGATAGATAGGAGGGCATGCCTTAGAATCTTGAGCTCATATTGGCACTACGGTGCATATTGGTATGACGGTACATATTGGCACTACAGTGCATATTGGCACGACGGTGCATATTGCATTTCGATGCATATTGGCACTACGGTGCATATTGGCTCTTTGGTGCATATTGTTAAGATTTGATTATCTAGCAAGCTACTTACCAAGGAGGTTGTAAAATGACTTAATAAATCAAATGATTATTGCTTGTATTGTAAGAAAGTTGTATGAACTTCATTGTTTTGGAAGATGACACATGAATGGTTGCTAAACTTGTTTCTTGTCATGGAAGAAATGTATGTTGATGGTTTATGTATAGATGCCTAATTAATGGATTGAATGATGGATTTCTTGTCTTCTAAGCATGTTGTTCGAATGGTTTATGAGTACCATGATGAATATGTTATGTTGATTGTATGATATGTAAGGATTGTCTAAATTTCCCTATGCAATTCAAATAGAATATGTATTGTAAAGATGGGTTTGATCCTTTGAAATACATGACTACTTGAATTTAGTTGCTTTGAGAAAATGACTAGACTTAGTGTTACCTCACTAAGTACATACCTTGTACTTACCACTCTACTCTTCATTCTTCCCATAATAGATTAAAGATTACTTCAAGAGGATATCTTGGGTTTGAAGCAACACTTGAGGCAAGCTTAAAAGTATGAATCCATACTCTTTGTATACTCCTAGTTTGGTGGCACTAGATTTTGTATTTGGTAGCCATGATCATGCATTTGATTATGTGTATAAGACTAGTCTGTGAAATGTTTTGATGGGCCTACTATGTATTATATTTGGATAACTTAATCTATGTATATGAACCATGATAATTATGTATATATGAAGTAGATGCTACTCATTATGTGATGGAAACCTAATGTTTGTTGAATCTTGTCTAATTTGAATGTTAGATTAATGTTGTATGATCATGCATTGTTTCCTATGGCCATTGGTATGACTCGACCATGTTGAGCTAAAGCCAAGGTATGTTCAATCATGCATTAACAATGAAATAACCAAATATGCTATGCAATGTGATGACTTAAGTGTAAAGAAACAATTGAATTGTATTTAGAGAATACCATTGTTGTTAGAAGAGGTGAATAAAAATGTAATAAGATTGTAAGTCATATGCTTGTATTGATCATGTTAAGCGATTGAATTAGTAGTTTCTTAAGATGCAAGTAAACTAGTTAAGACATGCTTAGTGACCATCTAGTGTATTCGAATAAGGCATTGAAATGATAGAATGAATGAAAGCTATACCACGTTTAATAGTAACTTAATGTAATGTATGCCACACTTGACCTTGTTGTTTGAATGATATATGTGAACTGATTGTAATGGTAATATGATATAGTAACTTAAGTTATAAGTTAAGAATGAAACAAAATGGTACCCAAAATTGTATGCTATGTATGTTAATGGTTGCTTAAAGTGGCTTGCTTGATTGTATTGAATGTTTTGAAAGGTTTAGATTGGGTTACTTGCGCATCAAGGCAAGTAGTTTCGAGGTTACTTGTTCGACAAGTAACCTATTGATAAGTGTTCAAAAGTACTATTTTTCTTACCCTTTTTACTCATATTATTGTTAGACTTAGGCTCATATTAGTTGCATAGTTAGCCATTCATGCATTAATCCGTGTTTCCTTCCATCGTTGAGCTTGATTACATAACTTGGTAGTTTTTGTGGAAAAGATGCTGCTTTGGTGTGCTTTGTGTGTGTATGTGCAGGATCACTTGCCAAAGCAATGCCGAGCTAGTTGCCAGGGCAATGCATGAAGGATATGTCGAGCTAGTTGCCAGGGCAATGCATGAAGGAGACGCCGAGCCAGTTGCCATGGTAATTGTCGACAAAGAGAAAATGCAATAGGGATGTCGAAATTAATGACTTTACAAGCCCAAGATGACATGGAGCAAGGCCCAAGCCCAAAGGAATTTGATTGCCATGCAGAGATTAAAGAAGAATTAAATTCCAAGAAGATAGGAGAAGTTCTAATAGGAATAAAATTATAATAAAGAATTATATTCTTTAAAGATAATTTAATTCCAACTCAAACTCCTCTTAAAAGAAGGACTTTGGCCTAGCCCTATAAATAGCAAGGAGATTTCGACTACTTGGAGGGAGAGCAAGAGGGAAATTTCGACAAGTCCAAGGGAGAAAGCAAGGGATTTTCGACAAGCTTCATCTTTTCTTCCTTGTTCGATTGGGTTCATGCTAGGGATTGTTTATCTTGTGTTTCTTTGGAACCTAGCCATGAACTAAATTTACTTGGCTATGGTTATTGTGTTTTGTGGTTGTGAGAAACTATTGGTTTTTGTTTAGGTAATAAGAGTTTGCACTTTTCTATTTCAAGGTTTATTCATTCTTGGTTCTTATTATTGTTTGCGAGTGAATTGGGAGAGGATCTCGTGATTTCATCCATTTATCTAATATCGGGAGAGTTAGATTCAAGAAACGAATGAATATGATCTTTATTCAATCCAATGATGGTGAAGATTAATCCGGCTTAGGAATAAATTAAGGATTTCAACGGCTAAGAGGAGCGCAAGATTGGTTGTTGTTCACCCTTGATTCACGTAGGGATGTATTATTAAGGCATGCACAAGTAGCTAGAGTTTCGACTTAGGGATAAGAAGAAACCATTGAAGAACGCTCCGCCGAACCTTGAAGTTGCTGCCCAGACGCCCAAGTAGTTGCCCAGGCAACCATCGATTAGTTGCCAAGGCAACCCCGTTGTGCAAGTTGCAACGACAACTGAGTTGCCCGTGCACTCTTTTACCAAGACGATCCAATCGGCTATCACACCTCAACTCACGATAACCTAGCCTATCTCTCTCAATTGAATTCATCTTTTCTTTTACTTATTTGCTTTCTAGATTAGTTAAAATTCTATAATCTTTTATTTGTGTTTTTACTTTTTACAGTGCAAGAGACTAGATTCTTGAAGTAGCACCAATCCCTGTGGAGACGATATCTTTTATACTATAACTTGCGATGTGTATACTTGCACAATTGCGTAGCACTTATTACGCGCAACACCTATCAGTCGCTTTGTTTTCATTCCGGTAACGCTCCCGAACCGGATTACGGCTAACCCGGGGATGGGGTGTTACACAGACCTCACTTAATGTTGTTGGAGTTATCTTTTTGATGCTATGTAAACTTATGAGGTACTTGTATGAGCTGTGTGCGTGATCATACATTCATGATGCTTGTGTTTAGGCAGTTATGGTAGCGTCATCGTTATCTTGCCATGATATCATTCATTTTGCATTGCTTTATTTATGATTTGCGTGAAGCATGGTTGAGTGGTGGTGTATCCACTGAGCTTTGTTAGCTAAGTGTTCGGAATTGTTGTTTTTGTTCGCATTTAAGTAGGTTGCCGTGAGGCTTGAAAGAGCACCATCAAGGCTTGGATTTCAGCATCAACTTTAATTGTTGAGTACAAATACTAGATGTAACGGGCTATATATTTCGTAGGACCCTATATGTAATTTGTAACTCTTATTTTGTATTAAGTGGTTAAAGTCGAATGTTTTAATATTTGTAATTGGAGCTCCACAAACACTGTTTTAAATATTCAAATTTAACTATGTTTTCAATGTATGGAGTTACATTTTTATTGGACGTAACATGTTTTAGGCTTGAAAAAGGAATTTTTTTGTACGAATTTTGGGCTTAGGGCCCAAATATGACATCCGGGTCAAGGGTGTTACACTCATTTTGCTCACTAGAATCCTTGGAACAATTTTTTAACAAAATGATCGGCACGAATATAAGTGTACCGGTACGCATAACTAGACTTTTAAAAATTAGTTCCAAGAAACTCTGACCAGGCAACAGTCAAAACATTTAATGAAAATATTTTAAATTTATTGAACCTCGTACTGGTAAGCTGTTGCGTGTAATAAGTGCTACACAATTGTGCAAGTATACACGTCGTAAGTAATAAAGTGATACGAGTACCGAGTATCGTCTCGACAGGGATTGGTTTGGGCCACTTTGCTTAAGTTACTACGTTGGAAAAGAAAAAAACACAAGTAGGTGATTGTAGGAATTATAACTAATGAGTAAACTAAGAACAATAAACTAAAAGAATAGATGAAATCAAAATAGAGTGAATAGGCCAGGTTATCGTGAGTTGAAGAGTGATAGCCGATTGGATCATCTTGGTAAAAGAGTGCAAGGGCACCTCAGTTGTCATGGCAACTTGCACGACGGGGTTGCCTTGGCAACTAATCGATGGTTGCCTGGGCGACTAGCTGGGCAACTACTTGGGCGGCTGGGCAGCAACTTCAAGGTTCGGCGGAGCGTTCTTCAATGGTTTCTTCTTATCCCTAAGTCGAAACTCTAACTACTTGTTCATGCCTTGATAATACATCTCTGCGTGAATCAAGGGTAAACAACAACCAATCTTGCGTTCCTCTTAGCCGTTGAAATCCTTAACTTATTCCTAAGCCGGATTAATCTTCACCATCAATAGATTGAATAAAAGCCATACTCATTCGTTTCTTGAATCTAACTCTCCCGATATTAGATAAATAGATGAAGTTACGAGATCCTCTCCCAATTCACTCATAAACAAGAATAAGAACCAAGAATGAGTAAACCTTGAATTAAAAGTGCAAACTCTTATTACCTAAACAAAATCCAATTGTTTCTCACAACCACAAAACACAATAACCCCAACTAATCAAGTTAGTTCATGGTTGGGTTCAAAAGATATACAAAGAATAATCCCCAAACCATGAATCTAATGGAAGCAAAGAAGAAGAAGAAGAAATCGACTAGCCCTCTTTGGAAAATCTCTCAATCGAACTCTCCCTCCAAGCTTTCTCCCTTGTCAAAATCTCTCCCCTCTTGCCCCCTTAGAGTTTGTCAAAATTCCTCTCTTCTTTCTCGCTTTTGAGTTGACGGCTTGGCCTCCTTTAAATAGGAGATGGCTAGGTCAAAATCCTTCTTAAAGAGGAAGTTAAGTTGGAATTAAATATCTTTAAAGAATATAATTCTTTATTATATTTAAATTCCTTCTAGAACTTCTCCTATCTTCTTGGGATTTAATTTCTCTTTAACCTCTTCATGGAAATCAAACTCCTTTGGGATTTAACTTTGCTCCACGTCATCTTGGGCTTATCTAGTCATCAATTTTGACTACCATATCATCTTATTCCTTGTCGAAAATTGCCCTGGCAACTAGCTCGGCATCTCCTTCATGCATTGTCCTGGCAACTAGCTCGGCATCTCCTTCATGCATTACCCTGGCAACTGGTTCCAGCCTTGTTTAGGCAAGTGATTATGCACACACGGAAAAGCACACCAAAGCAGCATCTTTTTCCACAAAAATCACCAAGTTATGTAATCAAGCTCAACGGTGGAAAGAAACATGAATTAATGCATGAATGACTAATTATGCAACTAATATGAACCTAAGTCTAACAATAATATGAGTAAAAAGGGTAATAAAAATAGTACTTTTGAACACTTATCATACGCCATAGGCTATACTGGTACTCGTAGCACAATTTGGTTTCTAGAATCAAAAAGTTGTACCGGTATGCATATAGCTGTATCGGTATGCATGTAGCTATGCCGGTACCCTTTAGCCATTAAACACAAGTTTGGTTTCCAGTAACGAAAACCCGTACCAGTATGCCATAGGCCGTACCAATACTCAGTTACCAAATTGGCTAAAATTGAGTACCAAAACACTTAGAAAATATTTAGGGATTCAAATTTTGTCTTGGAAAAATATTTAGGTTTGAATGCCTGTCAATTTAGTGAGTAAATTATGTGCCTTAAAAATTTATTTGTTTTACAATTTAGTCATTGTTATATCAAAATCAAATATAGGTTTAACAATCTCCCATTTTTGATATAATGAAACCAAAATAAATTTTAATTCACTCCCCCTTACTTTAAGACTAAAAGGCTATTTATTCTTGAAAAAACCTTTGAAAAAATTTTATATCTACTTCTCCCCTTTTTTGTTAAATCAAAATCAATAGGGTCAAATAAAACAAACATAAAGAAATATAATGCAAAATAACTCCAAAGATAATATAAAAACCATAATATTATAAATCCAAAGCATAAATATTCAAGACATAAAAATATCCAACAAAATTAAAAACATAAACCAAAGCAAATAGTCATAGGAAATATCAAATAAAACAAAGGTGCATAAACTCAAATCCTAATAGATATGATATGATGATATGATATGCAAAGCTCTATGCCTAAGAATCATCCTTATCATCTTCGTCCTCGTCTTCCTCATCACCATTGTCTCCAAGAGCATGGCTACGCCATTCTTGATGAAAAGTGGTAAGAGATATGTTCATAGAAGATATACGATGCTCAACGGTAGTCAAACTAGCATCTATGAAAGTCAAGCAGGTGTAGATGGTGTTAAACCTTGTATACATGAAGGCAAAGTTCCCATCAAGATAGGTCATGAGAGTATCAAGGAAAGGTGGAGCAATGGGAACATCCTTAACTGGTCAACATCAACTTGACCGAGAAGATTTTTATTGCGAACCTTTTCACCATTGAAAAAGGTGAACTTTACTTTTCGAAGGGATCTCGCATCAATAGGCTCGGTAAGAGGAACCCCAAGCTTAAAAGAGCAATCAATGTGAAGCTTGTGGAAGATGTGGCTAAGGATGGTTCCATAGGAGAAAGACTTCACAAGGGTGGTATGACAGTTGTTGACGATATAGACAATCTCGAAAAAGATGATTTGGGCTAGGTTAGGGTGTTTTCTCTCATAAAAGCAATGAAGCCAAAAGTCATCCACCATGAGAATAGTGGACCGCTTACCAAAGAATGAACGAAACCACCAAGTGATGAGAAGGTGAAGGAAATGCTCATTGGCTTCAAGGACTTTAACTGAGCCACTATAGGTTGTAGGAAAAGCATTTTCATTATCAATACCAATGTTTTGCAAACCCAAAAGATCGGCTAGTTTTTAAGAATCAAGAGAAAAGGTTTTTCCCATAACATAGGACTCAATGACAATAGTTTTAGTTTTCTCTTGGTTTAAAGCACACAGGGCATTGGAGTAAAAAATACAAACAAGGTTTTTGTAAACAATGTCAGGGATATTTAAAAAAAAGTCATAAATTTGCATTCCCTCATTAAATCAGGTATTTAAAACCAAACTCGTCAGAACATATATAAGCAAAATCAACAATTTGCTCACGCTGAGCTTCAAAATTTTGAAATTGTTTGAAATATTCCATAGCTTGAGGGTTTTCCAGTTCATTAAAACAATGGGCAAAAAGTTGGGCAAGGTTAGGTTTGATACCATTGTTATCGGGGTTGGAAGAACTAGCGGTGGGATCGTTTCTAGGTCTCTTTCTAGGAGGCATGGTAAAAGGTTTTGATAAAACCTGCAAAATTCAAACCACAAAAATATATGTATGCAAACACATCAAATTCAATCCAAAAATTCAATCCAATAATCAAGATAGGGTAAAAATCTATAATGTATAGTTTAAAAACATATAAAAATATAAAGAAATGTTTTGATAAATTTAAAACTAGAAAATAAAATATACGAGTATAAATATATATATATTCAAATAAAAAAATAGTTTTGAAAAAGTTTTTTTATAAACTTTGAAATCATGGATATATACATCCTAACTATATAAAATTTAAACCTAAAAGCTATACAAGGATAAAAAAACTCAAAATTGACAATTTTGGCTACAAAGGACCCAAAAATTCGATTTTACTTGAATAAATATGCATGATTATGATATGAGAGCAACATGTATGGGCAAAAATAGATACAGACTCCCCCTAACAAGGAGAAGATCACACAAACATGAAAATCATACAAATTCAAGCAATTTTAAGATCAAAACAAAGACTCTAAGGTTCGAGAAAAGGCTAGTAAGCCCTAACTCTCTCCTAAGAGTCCAAAAAGTCTCTTTATCTAAAGGCTTGGTGAAGATATCCGCTACTTGATGCAAAGGTATCTACAAACTCTAGAACTGCATCATTTTTAAGACATGATCTCTAATGAAATGATGTCTTATTTCTATATGCTTGGTTCTAGAATGTTGGATGTGATTTTTAGTGAGACAAATAACACTAGTATTGCCACACTTTAAAGGGATGGTACCTACATCAATTCTATAATCTAAGTGTTGTTGCTTCATCCAAATGACTTGAGAACAAAAACTACCGGCCGAAATATATTCCGCTTTGGTGGTAGATAGTGCAACGCTATTTTGCTTCTTAGAAAACCATGAGATTAGAATGTTATCTTGGAATTGATAAGTAACGAAGGTACTCTTTCCATCGATTTTACAACCTTCATAATCCGCATTAGAAAAAGCATGCAAACTAAAGGATGAGTCTCTAGAATACCAAAGACCTAAACAAAGTGTGTCTCTAGGGTATCTAAAGATTCTCTTAACGGCTTGTAAATGTGATTCTCTAGGACTAGCTTGAAATCTAGCACACAAGCAAACACTAAACATAATATCCGGTCTACTTGCAGTAAGATAAAGCAAATATCCTATCATAGATCTATAAAGCTTAAGATCAACACATTTACCTCCTTCATCTTTTTCAAGCTTTGTAGAAGAGCTCATTGGTGTGGCTTGAGGCTTCACATTCTCTAAGACAAACTTATTGAGCATATCCTTGATGTACTTTGCTTCATTGATGAAGATGCCATCCTTCTTTTATTTGATTTGAAGTCCCAAGAAAAATGAGAGGTCCCCTATCATGCTCATTTCAAATTCACCTTACATTAACTTAGCAAAATCTTAGCAAAAAGATTCACTAGTAGAACCAAAAATAATATCACCAACATAAATTTGAACTACTAAAATATCCTTGCCTTTTCTTTTTATAAAAAGTGCAGTATCAACCTTCCATTTGTCAAAACCTTTTTCTATTAGAAAATTTGATAATATTTCATACCAAGCTCTAGGAGCTTGTTTCAAACCATATAAAGCTTTTGAAAGTTTAAAAATATGGTTTGGATATTTTTGTAACACTCCGTTTTTGGGGCTAGATGTTTCAAAGGTTGGTTCGAAGGTCCGGTGGACCGAAATTAGAGATTCGAGTCTGTTTCGGGATTTAATCGAGTAAAATGTTTTTAAAGGTATTAAAATTGGGGGGAAATATGATAAAATCATTATTTAATATGTTAAGGTTTATGGTGAAGTCAATTTCGGAAAATGGATTTTGGAAGGGTAACATTTTGGATAGTGGCCAAAAAGTAAATTTTGAAAACTGGTTTAAAAGGTGACTAAAATGAAAAGGGATCAAATTCTTAGAATCCTTAAGGAGTTATTTTACCAAGTTTTTTCTGGTGATTTTTCCTTTCAATTAATTTATTTTAACATGTGTTTCCAAAGTTAATTAAAGGGATTTTAGATATTAAAAGTTAGTTAACCTTTTTCAAGATATTTTGACGTAACTTTTCTCTCAGCCTTTCTCTTCACTTCTCTCTCAGCCAAACAATTAAGTTTCATCAAAATCCATAGGTGAGAGATATTTTTACTCATATTATTTATTTATAATTGATTCTTTAACTTTGTTTTACAAAATCTCATTGAAATCTTATGTTTTCATAGTTTTAAAAAAGCTAATTGAAGGAGAAATCTCACAATAGGGGTAAGGTTCGTGATCTCCTCTATTGAATGGTTCTTTATTGATATTCCTAAGTGTATGGTTCTTTATTGATATTCCCAAGTGTTTGATCCTTGATTCATGATTTATGAACTGGTTCTTCATGTTTTACAATGTTTAATTGAATTAATTGGGTGAAATTGATGGAATAGTGAAAGGTTCGAAGTGGATCTATTTTTCAGTGTTTAAGATTGATTTTAAACATATTTTGGATGTATTATGATGTTGATAAGTTGTTTTTATCAATGGAATCCCAAAACTCTTAAATCTCTAATTGTTTAGGTTGTTAGATTTGTGTTTTTGCGGTGATATTTGAGTTTTATCATTGCTGAAAGTAAAAGGATGTTGGGAAAAGGGTTTTTAGATGTTAATTGATGAATTTTAATGGATTTAATGGTTATATTATGGCTGGGTTAAGTTTTGGAAGTGTTTAGGGATGATTTCGGCATGTTTCGGATGGTTGTTGAGTGGGCAACTTGAGAGTTGCTGGAGATTGCTGTTAGGCAATGGTTTGAATACATATTAATGCATTTGGCCTCTGTTTTTATGTTGTTAAAATAGAGGATAATCAAGGCGACGAATTTTGACATTGATTGTTACTTGTCAAGAGCTCGATTCGTATTGGCGAGCAAGGCGAAGTATATCGGTGAGTGGAAACTGGTTTTAAATGCTTTACAAAGGTTTGTAAATGTTGTTGGGAGTTTAGGGTAAGTGTGAGACACTTACCTAAGCTCGGAAGTAAGTTTCCCTTATTTCGATCTTGAATATCGGTTTAGATATGAGCATGTTGAGTTAATGTTTTGTTGTTAGACATGGTTTAATTTACTACTATAAATGCATGGTTATGAACACATATGCAATGGATTTTATGTATATAAATGCTAGTGAGCATTGGTTTTATGTTGTTAAAATAGGGGATAATCAAGGCGACGAAGTTTGACATTGATTGTTACTTGTCGGGAGCTCGATTCGTATTGGCGAGCAAGGCGAAGTATATCGGTGAGTGGAAACTGGTTTTAAATGCTTTACAAAGGTTTGTAAAGGTTGTTGGGAGTTTAGGGTAAGTGTGAGACACTTACCTAAGCTCGGAAGTAAGTTTCCCTTATTTCGCTCTTGAATATCGGTTTAGATATGAGCATGTTGAGTTAATGTTTTGTTGTTAGACATGGTTTAATTTACTACTGTAAATGCATGGTTATGAACACATATGCAATGGATTTTATGTATATAAATGCTAGTGAGCATTGGTTTTCATTCCGGTCGGGAATGGGGTATTGTTTTGGGCAATGTGGATGGCATATATGATGGCTTGGTGTAATGCATTGAAAAACAATAGGTAAATGGTTTTGTAAATGATATATTGGCTATGTGACAAGGTAAGAAACAATCAGATATAGTTGGCATGCCATAGGATTATAAATGCACTATAAAATATGAACAAAATCGATCGTGGCCATGGGTCCTTGAGGTATGGCGGTTTAACAAGGGAACTTGGACTGTTGGGGACCTTATTTGAGGCATGCGGTTTAATAAGGCAACCCAAATTGATGGTGATCTTGTGGATTAACTAGGCATGGTCGGTACACTTGCGGTTTAACTAGGCGAGGGTGTCAAATCTTGCGGTTTAACTAGGCAAGGTTTGGGATATCATACGGTTTAACTAGGCATGGTATGAGAGATCCGTGTATCCGATATGTGTGGGATAGAGGTAGTCTATCCGGATCATTATAAAGGCCAATATATGTGAAAGTTTATGAATGGAACCTATTTTATAATGCCTTGGGATTTAAGCATGGTTTGTTTTTAATGCTTTGGGATCTAAGCATGCATTATGTATATGATGTTGCATAAGGGTGATTATGCATGTCTCGGTTGGAGACAAGGAAAATGCTTTGGTTGTTAAGCATGTTTTTTGGAAACAAGTGCTCAGTTTTAAAAAGGTTTTAATTGCATCATTGTTTTATGAGCATCCCCACTAAGCATGTGTGCTTACACTCTCTTTTTCCTAATGATGCAGAGCATTAAGGTTCGAGGCAGCAAAAGCAAGGGTTGAAAGGATCCAAGTAATAACCTACTTTTGAGTATGAACTTGGTTTATGTTTCCGGTTAATAAGGCAACGTGTTCGTCATATTTTGGGGAGTTGTAATTCTATTTTCCATGGCTTTTAAGTATCTTTCTATGCTGGTTTATAAGGGTGATTTGATGTTGCTATGATTGAGGTTAATCCTTGCTTATGGTTGTTGATGTGTGGTTGCTTAGGTATGCATCTAGAATTGCCTTAATGATATTCATGTTGAGATAGTCTGTGCAAGTTTATTATGCTGTGTTGATGATGTTGATATGTTGCATATGCTGAGAATGCCATATTTGTGCATTTTGGTATCTTTGGCAAAAAGGTTTTGGGAGCTTGCCTATGGTTTGGTCACTTGAATGCATAAGTTGTTATGGTTGTTGAATTCTAATGTTAGAGTTGAAAAATGCTTAGATGGATGTTGGTATGCATGGATGAGAGTTGCTAGGACCTAAATGCATCTAGATTCGAGTGAAAAATCACCTGAAAATGACATTACAGGCCTAGGCTTACGATATGTGGGGGACCTTATCGGTACGGCTAGGAAATTTTGGGCTAGGTGTATCAGAATGGGTGTAGGGGTTTCGGTACGATCTATTACTACTAGAAATCTTTCTTTTTAATCCGAGCCCGCGTACCAAAATGCATGTTGACCGTATCGGTATGGTGTTTAACAAAATTAAATGGATTTTTGGGTTCAGAATGGTGTACCGGTACGACCAGGCGTACCAAAATAGGACTGCAATAATGTGTCGGTACGGGTCCTACCGTATCAATACAGATGGCAGTTATTTCAGTTAATGTCATGGAAGCTAGTTATGTTTTCTTACATTTCAGTCCCTAAATGTTTTGGATGCAATTGAATGAGTATGGATGGTCCTCTTGAGTTAATTTTTTACATATTTGCATGAAATCTACCTAACTAAAGGTTGGTAACATAAAAATGGGTCAATTCCTTGGAATTTTTAGAATTTGCAATTTGGTCTTTTTGTGGCTTATCCGAACAATTGGATGTCAATTCGATGCGCAATTGAGATGGTCTTTCTTCTACTGCTTGTATGAACATATAGGGTGATATTTGCACCTAGACAAGATAAAAATGAAAAAAATGGACGTGTTTCAAGTAATTTCTTACCAGTTTACCTCGGTAAACCTAACGTAGCTCGCTCGGTCCTGCTTGCGACTAGGCTGGGTTGAGGGGGTTACATTTGTTGGTACCAGAGCCAGGTTTCGAAAAGTTAGGATATTGTTATTTGATTATGTGATGTTGATCAAATTGCACGGTGATTGTGTATATGTACGGTGATTGTTTAATAACATGTTGGGGTATGAATTAGGAATAGATTGCCTATTAACGAGGTTTTAAAATGTATTATAAGGTTGTTTTGGATCCTTTGCCTAATGCTAGCCTAAATTTAATGTGTTTTGATGCTATTGATAGCATGGCTAGACGTGAGAAACGATCGATGGCTAATATTGTCGGGGTAGGGCAGAATAACGAGATGGAAGAGAATCCCCCTAATGTTTTACCTCATCCTCCTCTGATGGTTCCTCCAATTGATGTTGGGGCGGGTGATTACCCCAGGTTCACCAGGTATCTGTATATGGTGATTTGACTCCAATAGTTCAAGCAATAACAGGGTTTTTCAGGCAGCGATGGCTGGGGTGCAGGCGCAAGCATCGACACCTGTTGTGGTGGCTAATCAAGGTTTACCCTTGGAACGCCTTATAAGTTTGGGAGGCAAGGAATTTCAGGGTCCGAGTCCTGAGGCAGCTGGTTGGCTAGAGAAAATGATTCGTATTTTGAACCAGATGGGTTGCAATAAGGAGTGCAGGTTAGGTTGTACTGTGTCACTGTTGCAAGGTGATACATATCATTGGTGGGTGACCACGATTGCGGATGTTCCTGAGGTGGATGTAACTTAGGAGTGCTTTCCTCGGAGAGCTTTTGAGAAAGTATCTGGGTACTCAATATTTGGATATGAAAAAGCGTAATTTATGTCGCTGACACAGGGTGGCATGTCCGTAGCCGAATATGAAGTGAAGTTTGTTCGCTTGAGTCAGTATGCTCCTGAGTTGGTCCCTGATGATCAGTAGAGATGTGATAAGTTCTGTTATGGGTTGGTGAAGGATATTAAAACGTATTTCTTTGATGCATATTACCCAAATTTTGATGTGTTGGTCAATCGGGCCATGTTGGGCAGTCTTTGGGTGCACCAGTCTAGGCTGCGAGTGCGAGCTTGGGTAAGAGAGCAGCTAAATCTAGCTATTCTGGGAGACAGAATAGGAAGTTCTGAGACAAGAGACATAGGCCAGATCATAGGCGTGGTGGTGGTGCTGGACAGGGTAATCAGGGAGCTCATGTTGTATCGGAGTGTGAGCGTTATGGTAGGCACCACACGGGTATGTGTTGGGGTAATGCTGGAGCTTGCTGGATTTGTGGGTCATCTGATCACTTGAAGCGTGATTGTCCTTGAGTTGTGAGGGATGCACTGGCACAGGTTGCTGCACCTGTTAGAGGCCAAGGCCATGGCAAGGGTAATTTTTAGACGCGTGAGGATGGACAGAGAGTTATGGAAAATACCATAGTAGTGAGACCGGAGGGTGGTGGACTAGCTCGAGTCTATGCTCATCACGATGGACGCAATGACACAGATGTGATCACAAGTACTTTTACTTTGCAATCCTTGTTATTGTTATCCTTGATTGCTTCAGGTCTACTCATTCTTATATCTTGAGTGAGCATGCATATTTTTTTAATGTGCCTGTTGAGATCCTTGATGTTGGCATGTTAGTAACTAGTTTTTGGAAAGACTGTTACAACTACAAAGTTGTATAGGCGGTGTCTTTGGTTGTGCAAGGTCATGAGTTTGCTGCAGATCTAATGGAGTTGTCGTTCCATGGTTTCGATGTCATCTTGGGTATGGATTGGTTGAGTGAGGACAAGGCGGCTGAGGATTGTGAATCTAAAAAGATTACCTTGAGGTTGGCTGATGATTACGAGGTTGTGGTGGTTGGCGAGAATGTGAAGTTCTTGTCAAATATTATTTCGGCCACCCGAGCGGAAAAGATGATGCAAGGGGATTGCCAAGCTTATTTGGCTATCGTGATGAACCCTGGGGCTAAAGGTGTCCGGGTGCAGGACATTCGAGCTGTTTGTGATTTTCCAGAGGTTTTTCCCAAGGAATTATTGGGGTTACCACCGGATAAAGAGGTGAAATTTGGTATTGAGTTGTATGCGAGGACCACACCGGTGTCCATTGCTCCTTATAGGATGGCGCCAGAGGAGTTAAAGGAGTTGAAGTCAAATCTTCAGGAGTTGTTGGATCATGGGTTCATTCGACCGAGTGTTTCACCTTGGGGTGCTCTAGTTCTCTTTGTAAAGAAGAAGAATGGTACAATGCGTATGTGCATTGATTACCGACAGTTGCATAAGCTAACGGTGAAGAATAAGTATTCGTTGCCGCGAATTGATGACTTGTTTGATCAGTTTCGTGGGGCAGCTATGTTTTCTAAGATCGATTTGAGATCATGGTATTACCAATTGAAGGTTAAGGATGAAGATGTGCGTAAGACGGCGTTTCGTACGAGGTATGGGCATTATGAGTTCTTGGTCATGCCTTTTGGTTTGACAAATGCCCCAGCTGCGTTCATGGATATGATGAATAGGTGTTCTATGAATATCTTGACCAGTTCGTGGTGGTGTTCATAGATGATATTCTTGTTTACTCTCGTACCAAGGAAGAATATGATCGGCATATGCGGATTGTGTTGCAAGTGTTGAAGGATAATCTGTTGTATGCCAAGCTGATAAAGTGCGAGTTTTGGCTTAGGAAAGTGATGTTCCCTGGTCATGTGGTTTTTGCGGAGGGTATTCGTGTTGATCCAGAGAAAATTGAGACTATTCTCAATTGGAAACAACCTAAATCTTTTTCAGAGGTACGTAGTTTTCTTGGGTTTGTTGGTTATTACCATTGCGTTGTAGAATGGTTTTCGAGTATTACAGCACCGTTGACAAAGTTGTTACAAAAGAATGTTCCCTATGTGTGGACAGAGAAGCAACGGCTCAATTTTGTGAAGTTGAAGGAGGTTTTGACACATGCTCTTGTGTTGATTCAACATGAATCTGGGAAGGAATTTATGGTTTACAGTGATGCATCGTATGTTGGGTTGGGTTGTGTGTTGATGCAAGATGGTAAGGTGGTGGCCTGTGCATCGAGACAGTTGAAGGTTCATGAGCGCAACTACCCAACTCATGATCTGGAGCTTGCAGCTATGGTTTTTGCCTTGAAAATTTGGAGACACTACCTTTATGGTGAAAAGTTTATGGTTTTTATGGACCATAAGAGTTTGAAATATTTGATGTCTCAAAAGGATTTGAACCTTAGGCAACGAAGATGGTTGGAGTTGCTTAAGGATTACGACTTAACAATTGAGTATCATCCTAGAAAAGCCAACGTGGTTGTGGATGCGCTGAGTCGTAAGGCTGCTGTTGAGCTTAGGGCGATGTTTGCGAGGTTAAGTGTGACACGGGAATGTGGTTTGTTGCCTGAGTTGCAGGTTAAGCCTACATTGTTGTAGATGATTAAAGCTAAGCAACAGTTTGATGATTCTTTGGTTCCTCATGTTAAGGACATAGCGGATGGTAATCCAACGAATTTTCATTTTGATGATGATGGTGTTTTGTACTTTAAGGGCCGAATAGTGGTGCCGGAGGATTCAGAGCTTAGGCACATTATTTTGACGGAGGCACATTGTAGTCCTTTTTGCCATGCATGCCGCTAGTACCAAGATGTATTGTGGTTTAAAGGAGGTGTACTATTGGGTTGGTTTGAAAAAGGATATGGCAAAGTTTGTTTCTAAGTGTATGGTGTGTCAGCGGGTTAAGGCTGAACATCAGTTTCCATCCGGGTTGTTGCAACTGTTGAGAATTCCGAAATAGAAATGGGAGATAATCACCATGGATTTTGTGTTAGGGTTACCTTTGACACCGGCTAAAAAGGATTTCATTTAGGTGATTGTGGATCGGCTTACGAAGTGTGCACATTTTCTGCCAGTGCATACGATGTACACTTTAGATGAGTTAGCGGATTTGTACATTTCTGAGATTGTGCGTTTGCATGGGCTGCCGAAGTCTATTGTTTCAGATAGGGATCCGAGGTTCACAACAAGGTTTTGAGTGAGCCTGCACCGGGCTTTAGGTACGAGATTGAATTTCAGCACTGCGTATCATCCTCAGTCGGATAGACAGTCTGAGCGGGTTATCCAGATTTTGGAGGATATGCTGAGGTGTTGTATTATTGAGTTTCAAGGGACCTGGGAGAAACATCTACCTTTGATTGAATTCACGCACAACAATAGCTATCAAGCAAGTATACATATGGTGCCGTATGAGGCATTGTATGGCCGGAGGTGTCGTACGCCCTTGTGTTGGGCTGAGGTAGGAGAAAATCATGTTTCCTTACCGAATGTGTTGAAAGACACGGATGAAAAGGTAAATCTTGTGTGTGATCGCTTCAAAGTAGCTACGGATCGGCAGAAATCTTATGCAGATTTGAGGCATAGGGAAATAGAATATGCGGTGGGAGACCGTGTATTCTTGAAAGTGTCACTGTGGAAAAGGTGATGCGATTCGGACGAAAGGGTAAGCTTAGTCCGAGGTTTATTGGACCATATGATATTATAGAGCGTGTAGGTCCTGCGGCTTATCGGTTGAAGTTGCCTCCCGAGTTGGAGAAAATAAATGATGTGTTCCGTCTATCTATGTTGCGGAGGTATCGGTCGGACCCCTTGCATTTTGTGCCGGTGGAGCATATTAAGTTAAGACCGGATTTATCCTATGATGAGGAATCGGTGGACATCCTTGATTCCAATTGTAAAATTCTTCGTGGCAAGATGATTGAGCTTGTTAAGGTTTTGTGGCGGCACCGTGGTGTCGAGGAAGCCACTTGGGAAAGTAAGGCGAACATAATGGAGCAATATCCGCATTTGTTTCCTCTATGTAAAATTTGAGGACAAAATTTCTTAAGTGGGGGAGAGTTGTAACACCCTGGTTTTGGGGCTAGACGTTTCAAAGGTTGGTTCGAAGGTCCGGTAGATCGGAATTAGAGATTTGAGTCAGTTTTGGGATTTAATCAAGTTAAATATTTTTTAAGGTGTTAAAATTGGGGGAAAATATGCTAAAATCATTATTTAATATGTTAAGGCTTATGGTGAAGTCAATTTTGGAAAATGGATTTTGGAAGGGTGACATTTTGGTTTGTGACCAAAATGTAAAATTTGAAAACTAGTTTAAAAGGTGACTAAAATGAAAAGGGATCAAATTCTTAGAATCCTTAAGGAGCTATTTTACCAAGTTTTTGCTGGTGATTTCTCCTTTCAATTAAGTTATTTTGACATGTGTTTCCAAAGTTAATTAAAGGGATTTTAGATATTAAAAGTTAGTTAACCTTTTTCAAGATATTTTGACGTAACTTTTCTCTCAACCTTTCTCTTCACTTCTCTTTCAGCCAAACACTCAAGTTTTCATAAAAATCCAGAGGTGAGAGATCTTTTTACTCAGATTATTGATTTATAATTTATTCTTTAACTTTGTTTTACTAAATCTGATTGAAATCTTGTGCTTTCCTAGTTTTAAACAAGCAAATTGGAGGAGAAATCGCACAATAGGGGTAAGGTTCGTGATCTTCTCTATTGAATGGTTCTTTATTGATATTCCCAAGTGTTTGATCCTTGATTCATGATTTATGAACTGGTTCTTCATGTTTTACAATGTTTAATTGAATTAATTGGGTGAAATTGATGTAATAGTGAAAGGTTCAAAGTGGATCTATTTTTTAGTGTTTAAGATTGATTTTAAACATATTTTGGATGTATTATGATGTTGATAAGTTGTTTTTATCAATGGAATCTGGAAACTCATAAATCTCTAATTGGTTAGGTTGTTAGATTTGTGTTTTTGTGGTGATATTTGAGTTTTATCATTGCTGGAAGTAAAAGGATGTTGGGGAAGGGTTTTTAGATGTTAATTGATGAATTCTAATGGTTTGAATCGTTATATTATGGCTGGGTTAAGTTTTGGAAGTGTTTGGGGATAAATTCAGTATGTTTCGGATGGTTGTTGAGTGGGCAACTTGAGAGTTGCAGGAGATTGTTGTTAGGCAATGGTTTGAATGCATGTTAATGCATTTGGCCTCTGGTTTTATGTTGTTAAAAGAGGGGATAATCAAGGCGACGAAGTTTAAAAAAGATTGTTGCTTGCCGGGAGCTCGATTCGTATTGGCGAGCAAGGCGAAGTGTATCGGTGAGTGGAAAATGGTTTTAAATGCTTTACAAATGTTTTTAAAGGTTGATGGGAGTTTAGGGTAAGCGTTAGACACTTACCTAAGCTCAGAAGTAAGTTTCTCTTATTTCGCTCTTGAATATCGGTTTAGATATGAGCATGTTTTGTTCATGTTTTGTTGTTAAACATGGTTTAATTTATTACTGTAAATGCATGGTTATGAACACATGCAATGGATTTTATGTATATAAATGCTAGTGAGCATTGGTTTTCATTCGGTTGGGAATGGGGTATTGCTTTGGGCAATGTGGATTGCATATGTGATGGTTTGGTGTAATGTATTGAAAAACAGTAGGTAAATGGTTTTCTAAATGATATATTGGTTATGTTTCAAGGTAAGAAACAATCGGATATAGTTGGCATGCCATAAGATTACAAGTGCACTATAAAATATGAACAAAATCGATCGTGGCCATGGGTCCTTGAGGTATGGCGGTTTAACAAGGCCACTTGGACTGTTGGGGGCCTCATTTGGGGCATGTGGTTTAACAAGGCAACCCAAATTGATGGTGATCTTGCGGATTAAATAGGCAAGGTCGGCACACTTGATGTTTATTTAGGCAAGGGTGGAGTCTCGTGGTTTAACTAGGCGAGGGTGTCAAATCTTGCGGTTTAACTCGGCAAGGTTTGGGATATCATGGGGTTTAACTAGGCATGGTATGAGAGATCCGTGTATCTGGGTCACTATAAATGCCAATATATGTGAAAGTTTATGAATGGAACCTATTTTATAATGCTTTGGGATTTAAGCATGGTTTGTTTTTAATGCTTCAGGATCTAAGCATGGATTATGTATATGATGTTGCATAAGGGTGATTATGCATGTCTCGGTTGGAGACAAGGAAAATGCTTTGGTTGTTAAGCATGTTTTTGGAAACAAGTGCTCGATTTTAGAAAGGTTTTAATTGCATCATTGTTTTATGAGCATCCTCACTAAGCATGTGTGCTTACACTCTCTTTTTCCTAATGATGCAGAGCATTAAGGTTCGGGGCAGCAGAGGCAAGGGTTGAAAGGATCCAAGTGATAAACTATTTTTGAGTATGAACTCGGTTTATGTTTTCGGTTAATAAGGCAATGTGTTCGCCATATTTTGGGGAGTTGTAATTTTGTTTTACATGGCTTTTAAGTATGTTTCTATGCTGGTTTATAAGGGTGATTTGATGTTGCTAAGATTGAGGTTAATCCTTGCTTATGGTTGTTGGTGTGTGGTTGCTTAGGTATGCATCTAGAATTGCCTTAATGATATCCATGTTGAGAAAGTCTATACAAGTTTATTATGATGTGTTGATGATGTTGACATGCTGCTTATGCTGAAAATGGCCTATTTGTGCATTTTGGTATGTTTGGCAAAAAGGTTTTGGGAGCTTGCCTATGGTTTGGTCACTTGAATGCATAAGTTGTTATGGTTGTTGAATTCTTATGTTAGAGTTGAAAAATGCTTATTTGGATGTTTGTATGCATAGATGAGAGTTGCTAGGACCCAAATGCATATAGATTTGAGTGAAAAATCAGCTGAAAATGACATTACTGGCCTAGGCATACCGATATGTGGGGGACCGTATCAGTACGGCTAGGCAATTTTGGGCTAGGTGTATCAGAACAGGTGCAGGGGTTTCGGTACGGTGATAACGTAGGCTTGACTTGCAACTCTGCCAGCAAACCACCTTCCCGCGTCACACTCAACCTTGCAAACATAGCTCGGAGCTCAACCGCAACCTTATGACTTAATGCATCTGCCACTACATTGGCTTTACCAGGATGATACTCAATGGTCAAGTCGTAATAATTAAGCAACTCCAACCATATACGTTGCCTAATATTCAAATCTTTTTGGGACATCAAATACTTCAAGCTCTTGTGATCCGTAAAGACCACACACTTCTCACCATAGAGGTAATGTCGCCAAATTTTCAAAGCGAAAACCACAGCCGCAAGCTTCAAATCATGAGTTGGATAACTATGCTCATGAACTTTCAACTGCCTCGATGCAAAAGCCACAACCTTCCCATCCTGCATCAGCACACAACCCAAGCCAACATACGACGCATCACTATAAACCATAAACTCTCTTCTATATTCAGGCTGAATCAACATAGGAGCATGTGTTAGAACTTCCTTCAACTTCTCAAAACTGTGATGCTGCTTCTCCATCCACACATACGGAACATTCTTCCGCAACAACTTGGTCAACGGAGCTGCAATACTCGAAAACCACTCAACAAAACGGCGACAATAACCAGCCAACCCAAGAAAACTTCATACCTCCGATACTGACTTAGGTGGCTTCCAATTGAGAATAGCCTCAATCTTCTGTGGATCAACGCGAATACCCTCTGTGGACACCACATGACCGATAGTGTCACTTTCTTAAGCCAAAACTCGCACTTGCTCAACTTGGCGTATAACTGATTATCCTTCAACACTTGCAACACAATCCGCAAATACTGAACATACTCTTCCTCGGTACGGGAATACACAAGAATATCATCTATGAACACCAATACAAACTGATCAAGATACTCATGGAACACTCTATCATCATGCCCATAAACGCAGCCGGGGCATTTTTCAAACCGAAGGGCATGACCAGAAACTCATAATGCCAATACCTCGTACAGAACGCGGTCTTATGCACATCCACATCCTTAACCTTCGACTGATAATACCCTGATCTTAAATCTATCTTGGAAAACACCACTACTCACAAAACTGATCAAACAAATCATCAATTTTCTACAACGGATACCTGTTCTTTACCGTCAACTTGTTCAACTGACGATAATCAATGCACATACGCATCGTACCATCTTTTTTCATGAAGAGAACAGGCGTACCCCACGGAGAAACACTTGGTCGAATGAACCCATGATCTAACAACTCCTAAAGCTGTGACTTCAACTCCTTAAATTCTTTCAGTGACATCCTATAAGGAGCAATGGACACCGGTGTAGTACCCTCGTATGTCTCAATATGAAACTCTACCTTTCTATCCGGAGGTAAACCCGGCAACTCCTCAGGAAAAACCTTAAGAAAGTCGCAAACAGTCTGAATGTCCTGCACTCGAACACCCTTGGCTTTCAGATTCATAACAATAGCCAAATAAGCTTGGCATCCATTAAACATCATTTTCTCTGCTCTAACAGCCGAAACCACATTGGACATGAACTTAACATTCTCGCCAACCACCACAACCTCATAGTTGTCAGCTAACCTCAAGAAAATCCTCTTTGACTCACAATCCACAACCGCTCTATGCTCACCCAACCAATCCATACCCAAAATGAAATCAAAACCATGGAATGGCAATTCCATCAGATCTACGGCAAACTCATGACCTTGTACCACCAAAGGATATTACCGATACAACCTTCTTGTTGTAACTGTCTCCCCAAAAGAACTTGTGACCAACATGCCAACATCTAAGATCTCAACAGGAACATTCAGTAAAGATGCATGTTCACTCAAGATATATGAATGCGTAGATCCCGAATTAATTAAGGATAACAATGACAAGGATTGTAAAGTAAAAGTACCTACGATCACATCCGTGTCATTACGACCCTCACGGTGAGTAAAGACTCGAGCCGGTCCACCACCTTCAGGTTTCACTGCTGCAGCATAAGCCATACCCCCTCTGACCATTCTCTCGCCTCTAAAAATTACCCCTGCCACGGCCTCAGCCCCTAGCCGGTGCAGTAACTTACGCTGGTACATTTCTCGCAGCCCGAGGATAATCGCACTTTAGGTGATCATATGATCCACAAATCCAACAAGTTCTAGTATTACCCCAGCATAAACCTACGTGGCACCTACCATATCGCTCACACTCCGGTGTAACACGAGCTCCCTGAGCACCCTGGCCAACTCCACCACCACGCCTGTGATCTGGCTTATGCCTCTTGTTCCTGAGCCTTCTATTCTACCTCCCAGAATAGTTAGAGTCTACCATTCTCTTACCCAAGTTCGTACATGTGGCCTGAAATTGTGCACCTAAGGACTGCTTGATATTCTTGGTCTAATTAACCAACACATCAAAATCTGTGTAATTTATGGCCAGGAGGTACGTCTTAATGTCCTTTACAAGTCCATAACGAAACCTGTCACATCTCTGTTGGTCATTTGGAACCAACTCCGAAGCATACTGACTCAACCGGACAAACTTCACCTTGTATTCAGTAACAAACATGCTTCCTTGATATAGCGACATAAACTCGCTCTTCTTCATATCCAAGTATTGAGCACCAAGGTACTTCATCTTGAAAGCTCTCCGAAAGAACTCCCAAGTAACATCCGCCTTAGGAACGCCAGTAATAGTGATCACCCATCAATGGTATGCATCCCCCTGCAGCAAAGATACAGTGTAACCCAGCTTGCGCTTCTCGTTGTATCCCATATGATCCATAATGCGGATCGTCTTTTCCAACCAACCTTCGGCTGTCTCAGGGCTCAAACCTTGAAACTCCTACCTCCCAAACTCCTCAAAAGCTCCAAGGGTAAACCTTGATTTGCCACCACAGCAGGTGCCAGTGCATGCACCTATACTCCAGCCATCGCTGCTTGAAAAGCTCCCGTTATCGTCTATACTAACGGAGTCAAATCACCATATACTAGCACTTGATGAACTTGGGGTACTTCACCCGCCCCAACATCAGCTGGAGGAACCACAAGAGGAAGAGGAGGTAGAACATGAGGGAGATTCTCCTCTGTCTCATTATTCTGCCCAACCCCGACAGTATTAGCCATAGACCAAGTCTTACATCGAGCCATGCTAACAAAAGCATCAAAACACATTAGAGTTAGGCTAGCATTAGGCAAAGGATCCAAGTTCACTTTAAAACACATTTAAAATCCTCGGTAATAGGCAATGTGTCCCCAATCAAACCCCAACAAAACATCAAACAATCACCGAACATATACACAATCACCGTGTAGTTCAACAACATCAGCTAAACAAGCAACAACATCCCAACTTTTCACAAACCTGGCTCTGATACCAACAAATGTAACCCCCTAGACCCGGCCTAGTAGCAAGACCAAACTGAGCAAGTTACATTAGGTTTACCAGAGTAAACCGGGAAGATTAAACCTAAAACTCGCCCCTTTTTTTCTTTTATCTTATCTAGATGCATTAACATTATCCTACATGATCATATTGTTCAAAGGTGATCACCCACTTCAATCGGGCATCATAATGAAATCCGATTGGCCACGACACAACTTAGGGACCAAAACGTAAACTTAGCATATTAAAGGGTTTTTTCCACTTTTTAAGTTACCAACCTTAAATTAGGTTCATTTTATGCTTATATTTCAAACATCAGCCTCGAACAACCATCCATGTTTGAATAATTGGCAAAATAGGATTTAGGGACTAAAACGAAAGAAAATATAAATTGCCTCAATAAGACATTAATAGAATTAACGACCCCGTATCGATACGGTGTAACCTGTATCGATACGGTTGTGAACTTGCCATTTTGATATGAATGATCTCGTACCGGTACTCTCTTCGAATATAAAACATTTTTTAGTAGTTCTTGTATACCGTACCGATATGGTTCAATTGGTGTTTCGGTACACAGGCTCTATTTCAAAAGACGTTGTTCTAGTAACCACATAGCGTTTCGATACGCCCCTGCCTGTACCGATATACCCTGGCCAATTATGCCTAGTCATACCGATATGGTCCCTCATATATCGGTACACATGGGCCTGTAATGTCAAATTTAGCTGGTTTTTATACAATTCTAGATGCATTTAGCCCCCTATCCACTTCCAAACATACATATCAATACAACAATATACATAATATAACTTTTATACCAGGATTAGACAACCATAACAACATCATGCTTCCAAAGGACCACTCTAGAGGCATACTCCCTATACCACTTTGCCAAGCATACCAAAATGCGCATTTAAGCCATTCCCAGCAAAAGCAACATAACAACACTCTCCACAAAGCATACTAAACTTACTCATATCATCATAACAAGGCAATCATCAAGGGAACTTTAGATGCATACCTAAGTCACCACTCAACCACAATTATTATCAAGTATTGACATCAAGCTTAGCAACATCGTCTATCCTCAAAAACCAGCATAGAAAGCATATTCAAAATCCATAGGAAAACAGGATTACAACCCCCAAAACCTTGGCGAACACATTGCCTTATTAACCAGAAATAGAATTCGAGTTCACACTCAAAGTAGTTTATCCCATGGATCCTTGCAAACCTTGCCTTTGCTACCCCAAACTTTAGTGCTCTGCATCATTAGGAAAATGAGAGCGTAAGCACACATTCTTAGTGAGGACGCTCATAAACAATGATGCATTTATATTCTTTTAAAAACATATGCTTGCTTTTCCCAAAACATGCTTACTTATAAAGCACTTTCTCATGATTCTAACCGAATCAAAACATAATGATATTCATAACATCAATTACATTTCATGCTTAAATCCCAAAGCATTTTAGTCAAACCATGATCCCAAAGCATTTTAATCAAACCATGCTTAAATCCCAAAGCACTTAATACAAGAATCAATATGTGATCTTTTTCATATATTGGCAATTATAGTGGCCCGAATAGACTACCTCTATCCTAACACATATCAGATACACGGATCTCTCATACCATGCCTAGTTAAACCGTATGCTATCCCTAACCTTGCCTAGTTAAACCGCAAGATTTGACACCCTCGCCTAGTTAAACCGTGAGATTTCACCCTTACCTAGTTAAATCGCAAAAATACCAACCTTACCTAGTTAAACCGCAAGATCACCATCAATTTTTGTTTCCTAGTTAAACCGCATGCCCCAAATGATGTCCCAACAGTCCGAGTGGCCAAGTTAAACCACCATACTTTAAGGACCCAAGGCCACGATCGATTTTGTTCATATTTTATAGTGCACTTTTAATCCTATGGCATGCCAACTATATCCGATTGTTTTCACCATGTCACATAGCCAATATATCATTTACAAACCATTTACTTACTGTTTTACAATGCATCTCATAAACAACACATATGCAAATCTCATTGCCAATGCAATAACACCATTCCCAACTGGAATGAAAACCAATGCTCAATGGCATTTAATATACTTTTAATTCCCTACACATGTACTCAAAATCATGCATTTTCCAGCAAGTGAAACATGCCATGTTTATTATCAAAACATGCAAACAACATACTCATATCCAAGCCGATATTCAAGAGCAAAATAAGGGAAACTTACTTTCGAGCTTAGGTGAGTGTCTCACACTTACCCTAAACTCCCAACACCCTTTACAAACCTTTGTAAAGCATTTAAAACTAGTTTCCACACACCGATACGCTTCGCATTCCTTGCCAACGCGAAACAAGCTCTCGGCAAGCCACCAAACACGTCACACTTTGTCGCCTTGACTATCCCCTATTTTAAACACCTACAACCAGAGGACAAATGCATTAAAATGCATTCAAACCATTGCCTAACAGCAATCTCCCGCAACTCCCAAGATGCCCACTCAAAAGAAACATACCGAAAACACCATCAAACGTTTCCAAAACTTAACCCAGCCATAAAATAACAATTCAAGCCTTCTATTAACATCAAAGAGCACCCAAAAACCCTTTCCTAACATTCTTTTACCTCCAGCAAAGATTAAACTCGAATATCACCACAAAAACTCCAAACTAACAACCTAACTAATTAGAGATTCAAGAGTTTCAGGATTCTATTGATAAAAACAAATTATCAACATCAAAATACATCCAAAACATATATTAAATCCAACTCAAACACTGGAAAAACATATCCACTTTGAAAATTATAATATCTCATCAATATTCCCAAAATAACTCAATTAATCATTGACATAACATTAAAATCAGTTTCCAAACTATAAATCAAGGATCAAATACTTGGGAATTTCAGTAAAGAACCATACAATAGAGGAGATCACGGACTTTACCCCTATTATGAGTTTTCTCCCTCAATTGAGTTGACAAAAGCTAAGAAAACACAAGATTTAAATGAGATTTTGCAAAAACAATGTTAATCAAATCATTATCAATCATAAAAACAAGTTAAAAGACTTCTCACCTATGAATTTTGATGAAAACTTGAGTGTTTAGCTGAGGAGAGAGTGGAGAGAAAAGTTGAGAGAAAAGTTACGTGAATTTTCTTTAATGAGCTTAACTAACTTTTTTAACTAAAATCCCTTTTTAATTATCTTTAAAACACATGTTAAAATATCTTTAAAACCCTTTTTAATAAAATATGATTTTTAACTATTTTCTACATTTTTATCTTACCAAAAAATATACGGTCCTGAATCTAACTCGAATCTCTAACCCGATCCACTGAACCGTCTAACAAAACCTCAAAACTGCTAAGCCCAAAACTGGGGTGTTATACATCAAGCTTGAGCTTCTTTAAGTTCTTAGCTTCAATGATAGTTGTCTTCTTGCTTTCCCATGATTTGTAAAGTGAATAAATCAACTTCCAAATGAGTTTGTCTTCCAAAATCTCATCTCCAAGACCTTTAAGTTCTTTGACGATTGTGGAGAAACGGTCGAACATACTCTTGATGTCTTCTTCTGGGTCCATCTTAAAGTTCTCATAGTTGAGGTTGAGTAGACCAATCTTTGTCTCCTTCATCTCATTTGTTCCTTCGTATGTGACTTCAAGCTTGTCTTATACATCCTTGACACTTTAACAAGAAGAGACCTTTGCATACTCATATGACTCCAATGCACAAAATAGAATGTGCAAGGCTTTACAATTAAGCTCTATCTTCTTGCGATCATCCGCACTCCATTCCGGCTTACTTCGTTGTGGCATGAACGGTCTATCGAGAATGATATCCTAAAGATGGTAGTCTTTGGCTCTCATGAAAAATATCATCCTATTCTTGCAATAGGCATAATGTTCACCGTTGAAGAAGGGTGTCTTGTCAATGAATTGTGCCATGGAAATCTGTTGATAGAATGTTGATTGAGCTTTTCGGGATCGCCTCAATAGGATATTAATCCTTCATGATTGAGCTTAGCTCTGATACCAATTGTTGGGCTCGATGAATCAACTATAATGTGTCGCCTAGTGGTGGAGAAGTGATTTCTTGGGTGATGGTGGTGGAAGCAAAAAAAATTATACAACGATTTAGAGTGGTTCGGCTTTCTAACTAAAGCCTACATCTACTACCTTAGCTTCCCCACTAAGGATTTCCAATTTCACTATGAATTTCTTCCCTTTTTACATGGCTTAGGAGGAACCTTTACAACCTAGACTCAATTTCCAAGCCTAGCATCCAAAGCTTACAACCCAAGCTTTAGGAACCCTCTCTAACAAGAGAAATCAAAGAAAATAGAAAATCCCTCTCTTAGGTAGATGGTTGCACTCTTAGCACTCACACAAATCCTAGAACACTTGAGCACACATTGAAAATTTGGCTCACAAGTGTTTGTCTATACAAAGAATGAGAATTAAAGCACTAAGACACTTTTTCAATCATAATAGATATTTGCAATACAAGCATTAGTTTTTGTTGGTGCTTCAAGGGTCCTAATATACTTCCACTTGAGTTCCTAGTCATTGGAGACCGCTGGGAATGAATTGGAGTCGTTAGAGACTTTATTTCCCACAATAAATATAGTTTTGGAGACATCGGTATCAGTACACAGATAGCCGTATCAGTACCTGTTCTTCAGAAACTAGCCGTTATGCTTGCCACAGCCTTAGCATATCGATACGCCTTGGAGCGTTTTGGTACTGTGGATCGGTACGGGGGTTCGGTATGCTGCAGGGAAATAGTTGTTAGGGGGTTTTAAACTAGCCGTTAAGGGTTTGAAAAGCCAGGATCGGTACGCGTATAGGTGTATCGGTATGACCCTATCTATATCGATATACGTAAGCTTGTACCGGTACGATTTTTTTTTATTCTGGAAAAATACTATAGCTGAAACCCTAAAGGGTATCGATACGGGGTGTAACCGTATCGGTACGGTCGTGCTGAAAACTTGAGTTTGGCTACTTTAAAACATTTTAAACCCTTCCAAAACCTTTTGAAATACCTCAAACTTATTTTCAAGTTGTTTGGACTTAAAATTGTTTTTGAAATCTTTTTAATTTAGTCCAAAACTATTTTTCAATTATTATATCAAAACTAAAATCTCAACAATAAGCTTTCGAACAAGCTTGTCTTTCGGGATGACTTCTTTATAACCCTTAAGTCCATTGACTATAACGGAGAATCGATCGAACATCTTGGTAATGTCTTCATCCGGTTCCATTTTGAAGTTCTCATAGCTAAGATTAAGGAGTCCAATCTTGGTCACCTTCACTTTATTAGTACCCTCATGAGTAACTTCTAGCTTGTCCCATATCTTTTTTGCACTTGAGCAAGAAGACAACTTGGTATACTCATCCAGTCCAAGGGTACAAAATAAGATGTGCATGACTTTACCGTTGAGTTGCAACCTCTTCCGATCATTATTAATCCATTCTTACCTTTCCTTGGGAATAAGTCGGCCTTTAACTCTCTTCATCGGTATGGTCGGTCCATCCACCACTACATCCCAAATAAGGTAGTCATTAGACTTGATAAAAAGCCTCATTCAATTCTTCCAATAAAGGTAATTCACCCCTATTGAAAATATGGTGGTTTGGTGATGGATTGAGATTCCTCGAAGTGGTTGCCGAAAGTAGAGGCCATGGCTTGACTTGTGAATTGATTAAGCAACCTTTGGATCTAATCAAGAGGATGTGAAGCCTTCAAATGAGTGTAGCTCTGATATCACTTTTTGGAAGGTTCGAACGATCAATGGAAATGGCAAAGAGGGGGTGAATTGACAATTAAAAAATTGGTGGAAGCAATGAGCAAAAAGAAAGAAAAAATTGCACAAGTGGCTAGAGTGGTTCAACCTTCTAAACAAGGTTTACATCCACTACCTTAGCTATCCGCACATCCTATTTGTCTTTGCCAATTTTAAAATAAATTTTAGTAATCAATATATTTGTATTTAATAAATAAATATTAATAATTAATCATATGTTATTTTAAATTATTAAATTATTTCTAATTAAAAATAAAATCAAATTGATAGAATGGGTAAATAATGAGTGTTAAATTTATTGGATTTTTTTGAATTATGTTGGGAGGCTCGAACGATCAATGGAAATGGCCAAGAGGGAGTGAATTGACAATTGGTGGAAGCAATGAGCAAAAAGAAAATAAAATTTGCACAAGTGGTTAGAGTGGTTCAACCTTCTAAACAAGGTTTAAATCCACTACCTTAGCTATCCACACTAAGGATTTTCACAAATTCACTAATTTGTCTTTCTTTTTAGGCTAAAGGAGATAACCTCACAAACACCTAGACTTATACCCCAAAGTCTAGTGATCCCTTTTTTTCTAAAGGTGAATACAAAGAAGCAAACTATAAAATCCTCTAAAGGATGAATGTTTGCACCATTCATAGTTAACTAAAACCCCAAACTTGATGAAAAATGAAATACAATGAACAATCACTCAAGTGGGTTGCAAAAATTTTGCAATTTAAGCTCTAAGAGATTGGATATGTGCTTGACTGCTTTTCGATAGTTGTCTTGTTGTTGAAGAAGCTTTGGAGACTTGATTTTATACCCCCTCATTGATTTCTAGACGTTTGGGTAGTTGGGATATTGAATAGAGCCTTCGGGCTGTAATTTTCCCGTAGTAAATATTGTCTGGCAACATTAGGTATCGATACACGGATAGTTGTATCAGTACCTGCCAAAAAAAGAAAGAGCCGTTGCAACAAAGGGGTGCTGGTACACGAAAAGGCATATCGGTACTCATCTTGCTCACTAAAATCCTTGGAACAATTGGTTAACAAACCGTATCGGTACGAATATAAGTGTACCGGTATGCATAACTGAACTTTTAAAAATTAGTTCCAAGAAACTATGACAAGGCAACGGTCAAAACATTTAATGAAAATATTTTAAATTTATTAAACCCCGTACCGGTATGCCATAGGTCGTACCGGTACTCGTAGCACAATTTGGTTTCTAGAATCAAAAAGCCGTACCGATACGCATATAACTGTACTGGTACCCTTTAGCCATTAAACACAAGTTTGGTTTCCAATAACGAAAACCCATACCAGTACGCCATAGGCCGTACCAGTACTCAGTTACCAAATTGGCTAAAATTGAGTACTAAAACACTTAGAAAATATTTGGGATTCAAATTTTGACTTGGAAAAATATTTAGGTTCGAATGCCTATCAATTTAGTGAGTAAATTAAGTACCTTAAAATTTTATTTGTTTTACAATTTAGTCCTTGTTATATCAAAATCAAATATAGATTTAACAAATTAGGACTAAATTGATTGAATGTATAAATATAGAAGACTAAATGCGCTATTATACAATTTTTTAACTGCCACATCACACTCTTAATGACGAGGTGACCACTTTGTTACAAAATCCAAAATTTAATGCTCATTTTGTAACATTTGAAAGTTGAATAACCAAAATGAACATTTTTAAATAGTTTGATGACCATTTTGAACTTCACCATTTACTTTAATATCTTGTTGAATAGTATTTGTTCATAGATCTTAACTGTTTAACAACACAAACACACATACCAACAAGCTCATCGAATTTAGTTCACCTAGAATAATTATCATTTCTCTTTCTGCCCAACCACTTTGATTGGTTCTATACATTAATCTTAAGGTAACCTACATAAATGGTCACTGAACTTTTAGGGTACTTTTATTTTAGTCACCCAAATTTTAAAACTTACGATATAGTCACCAAACTTTTAGTTTATTTTTATTTTGGTCACCGAACTTTAAGGGCACTTTTAGTATGGTCCCTCTCGCTAGAAGCAGATGATGTGGCTATTAGTTTTCTTTTTCCCTGAATAAAATAATGGATAAACTACACCATCCATCATCCAACTTTCTTCTAACTCTTATTTTGATTACTAGAGTTTCAAATATTTCAATTTAATAACTCAACTTACAAATTGTTCCTATTTTGATTAATTGCTTAAAATTGTGAACCGTACCCGAATAAAAATAATTTATTTAAGAAAATATGCATCGTAATCGGGTTTGATTAGTCCTTAAAATTATTTTGATTAATTGGTAAATTCGAATTATTCAATTCTCGATCTTATATCGTACCAATTAAATCGGATAATTGATTGACCAATTAACTGAAATATTTGATTCGAGTAATGATTTTTTACTTTGCTTATTAAAATATCAAAAATGATAATATGATAAATTTAATAATTGTTCGGTTGTGATAAGTGTAAAAACGACTAGAATCACTAGACTATAAAGATATTTTTAATGCATAAAATTTACAAATATTGTATATAACTTATCAGATTGGTTATAATTTTTTTATCCCAACCGAACAATTATTAAATTTATCATATTATCATATTTGATATTTTAATAAGCAAAGTAAAAAAAATCATTACCCAGATCAAATATTTTGGTTAACTGGTCAATCAATTATTTGATTTAATTGGAATAATATAAGATCTAGAATTGAATAATTTGAATTTACCAATAAATCAAAATAATTTTTAAGGATTAATCGAACCCTATTATTGTGTAGATTTTTTAAAATTTATTTCGATTCTATTAGAGTTCAAAGTTTTAAGCAAAATTGATTAACCAATCTGATAAGTTATATACAATATTTGTAAATTTTATGCATTAAAATGTCTTATAGTCTAGTGATTCTAGTTGTTTTTACTCTTATCACAACCGAAAATTATTAAATTTATCATATTATCATTTTTGATATTTTAATAAGCAAAGTAAAAAAATCATTACTCGAATCAAATATTTCAGTTAACTGGTCAATCAATTATTTGATTTAATTGCTATAATATAAGATCGAGAATTGAATAATCCAAATTTACCAACTAATCAAAATAATTTTTTAAGGATTAATCGAACCCAATTACTATGCAGATTTTCTTAAATAAATTATTTCAATTCGGTTACGGTTTACAATTTTAAGCAACATTGATTAACCAATCTGGTCATTATATACAATATTTGTAAATTTATACATTAAAATATCTTATAGTCTAGTGATTCTAGCTATTTTTACACTTATCACAACCGAATAATTATTAAATTTACAATATTATCATATTTGATATTTTAATAAGCAAAGTAAAAAAATTCATTACCCGAATCAAATATTTTGGTTAACTTGGTACAATATAAGATTGAGAATTGAATAATCTGAATTTACTAATTAATCAAAATAATTTTTAAGGATTAATCGAAGCCGATTACGGTGCAACTTTTTTTAAATAAGTTATTTTGATTTGGTTACGATTCACACTTTTAAGCAATTAAACAAAATAGGAACAATTCGTAAGTTGAGTTATTAAATTGAAAATTTTTAAACTCTAGTGACCAAAATAAGAGTTAGAAGAAAGTTGGGTGATGAATGTCTAGTTTATCCATTATTTTATTCAGTGAAAAACAACCACATCATCTCCTAACAGGAGGGACTATAGTGAAAACAAACTAAAAGTTCATTGATCAAACTGAAAAAAAAAACTAAAAGTTTAGTGACTATATCCAAATTTTAAAATTTTGGTGACCAAAATAAAAAATTTCTAAAAATTCGATGATAATTTTTTGTAGTTTATCCTTAATCTTATTTACTAACTATAAAAATTTAATTATAATAAGAAATGAAAAATTATGATATGAGTGTGACGGTAAAATAGAGAAATAAGGTGCGAGAGAGCAATAAAACTGAGATCTGAAGCAGAAGGATGGGTTGATGTGTTTTACGAGTATGGCAACTCCCAAATCCCTAAAATCTAAACCCAGAATAGGATCCCCAATTCGACTCCTACTGTTGGGGTTCATTACCGCCAATGCATTGCTTCTCCTGTTCTCTTACTTGAATTCCACCACTGGCTTCTCCTTCATCTCTGCCAGAATCCGTTTGAAAAAGAAACCAAGGGAACACTCTCTCCATGACAAGTATTTGTACTGGGGTGGCCGAATCGACTGCCCTGGAAAACATTGTGATTCATGTGAAGGCTTGGGTCATCAAGAATCTAGCCTCAGGTGTGCTCTTGAAGAAGCCATCTTCTTAAACAGGTAATCATCGGTTGCCTTCATTTTACATTTCCCCGTTAAGACCAAGATTTTACTACTTCCAGATGTTGATGGCTATGGTATTACAGAGCAATATTATGATCTTTCATTTGTAAGTTATGGTTCAATGGAATGAATGGTCAGTTTTGATTTCACCATAAAGAAATATGAAGACTCAGTTTTGATTTACAAAAATGCGTCTCAATTCTAACTTTGCATTCTTTATGTTGCGTTCTGATATATACATATATAGTATGCTGTAGATGAAGTCAAAGATGCAACTTTCTTTTGATTTCATCTGGTGTTGTGTATTGCAGAGCTTTCGTCATGCCTTCTAGAATGTGTATCAATCCAATTCACAATGACAAGGGAATCCTCCATAAGGTTGACAATGTAACGGCAGAGGAAAGGTTACTTTTAAGAACTTTAGTCTTTTCAGGGAACTGTTTTAGATTTTTTTTTTTTTCAAGTTTTGTTTTACTTCTTTGAATTTAAAGCCTACTGCAAGATTAATGTGAAGGTGAAGTATCAATTTTCCTTGTTCAAGTAAACTCAACTGTGATGAAGAGAACTGGACAATCTAAACTTGCCTTTCTTATTTGGCAGGTGGGCTGCAACCTCTTGTGCGATGGATTCTCTATATGATATTGACCTGATATCTGAAACTGTACCTGTAATCTTAGACAATACAGATGAATGGCATCTGATTCTATCAACAAGTATGAAGTTGGGAGCTAGAGGGGTTGCCCATGTGGAAGGACTCACACGAGCGGATCTCAAAGAGGATAGTCGTTACTCAAATCTCTTACTCATTAACCGAACTGCAAGCCCTTTGTCATGGTATTTAATGGCATTTGATTCCATATTAAGTTATTGATTGGCTAATTCTCTTTTCCTTATTTTCCAATGGTCGACCTACACCTCTATAGAACCCCAGAGGGCAGACAGAGAGGGTGTAGATTAAGTAAAATTCTCTGTATGTATCCATCAGTATTCATAAAAAAACTTTGAGTAGTTCTATAATAATCAGTTAAGATATCATATTTGTTAAAAGTTATCTGTGACACTAATCTGCCATAATTACTCAGGTTTGCAGAGTGCAAGGATCGAATGAACCGCAGTGCTATTATATTGCCGTATTCCTTTCTTCCTTCGATGGCAGCAGAAGAGTTACGAATTGCAGCTGACCAGGTTTTCGTTAATCTTCTTTTCCATGTTATCTTCAGAATCTTCTAGATGGCGTTCAACTATTATTTGATTAACCAATCTAATATCATTTTCCCACAGCATTTACTGGTGGGTGGAATTTGCTTTTGTCTTTTTAATATAGAGAAAATCATAAACTAGTTTGTTAATCAAATGCATGAATATCTCATTTACAAACATCAATGAATTTCAGATGGATAAAGGGTAAACTCATGATTGTCTTTGCAAGATTGTCTACCCATATATTCTTCAGCACCTTCAATACAAAATTCTAGTCAACATTTTTTTAAATGCAGAAAATAGTTTACATCACATTTTTTCTGCACGATCTTTTCTTGTAATTCTAGTTTGTCACATAGACTATTTAGTTTGGTGATGAAGAGAGCATCTATTTGAAGGTTTAATTATCTAGGATTCTTTTATGTTTATTATATTTTACGGGTTTAATTGTAAATTATATATACTATAGGATATATGAATATTTAGGTTATTTTATATTGATTAATATTTTACTTATGTTCTAAGTGCCAAGGTTTAAGGATTACATTTGGTATTTTCTGTTTCTACTAGAGCTTATGGTTTAGTATAAAACCTTTGTTCATTCAGCTTGTCTAAATGCTAAGGATTAAATCTTTAACAAGTGCGTTATTTAACCCTGAAACAGTACAAATCTTTTTTCTCTTCTTTTCCTCAAGCTGCATTTCCCACACTGATGCTTCATCTCTCAAATTATCACCCTCCACTCGTCTACTTCTGTAGTTGCTGCTGGTATCCAACAAGTTTCCTATTCTTTTTTTATTCTTTTTTTTCCACCTGAAACAAGCATACTTTTTTTTTCTCTCGTAGGTTTCCTATCCTCACCAAAATTTTCTTTGTTGTCCTAATCATGTGGCTCCTTAGCTATCACCCTGTTGGTTAGATTGCTAAAAGACTGACTTGCTTTTTCAGTCTCTTCTGGGTTTCCTTTATTCTGTCTAATGACTCTCATTCTCACTTTGCATTTACTTTCTCTTTGATAAACCCTTAATTCTCTCTTTGAACCTTAAACTCCCTGCAACAACTTTACACATACTACTGAATTTAGCTTTCTTCTTTGAGGTTTCCTTTTTATGGATTTTTTAGACAGGTTTGTGGGTTGCTTGAGGTAGCTTTTGTATGTGCTTTAGAAAGTTTGTGTATTATCATGAGTTTAGATGTGTGTTTTTTTTGCTTACACAGTCTTGTTGAAGAAATCCCTGAAGAACTAAGGAACTTTGGTTGCATTATTAATTTTCAAATGAATTATTTGATGAACTAGGATTAGCAGATTGAACAACAAATTTGATTAAGTCCATTTTAATAAGAGAAATTGTTCTTTAGAAGTAATTTCTGCAAAACTGTTTTAGTGGGTTCTGTTTATCTTTTTGGAAATACTTATTTAATTCGAAGACCCTGGCCTCTAATTATTATTTTCCTGTCCACAGATTAAAAATCTCCTCGGTGACTATGATGCTATCCATGTTCGCCGAGGTGATAAAATAAAAACAAGGAAGGATAGGTATGGGGTTAAAAGGAGTTTACATCCTCATTTGGATAGGGACACCCGTCCAGAATTTATCCTTCGCAGGATTCAGAAGTGGGTACCATATGGACGAACTCTTTTTATTGCTTCAAATGAGAGGACACCTGGATTTTTTTCGCCGCTTTTTGTCAGGTAAAATAATTCTTGTCTTGTGATGAGTTCAAGATTTAAAACCCCTTATGACATACTCCATCTTTAATGTAGATTCAATTTTCCCTTTAATATTTCCAGTTCATCTGAAGTGAATATCTATTGTGCCAAATTTGTTCTTTAAGAATACCTACTTTGAGTCAAATGGTGGTTTGTTATGCATGTTCATATGGTTTCTTTTTATTTTTATCCTTTGTTAACATTGTATGGCTCACAAGGTATCCTGCTAGGAGGATGATATGCTTGTCTTTTATCGTGGCAAATGTTTATTATGATAATATTGCTTCACACCTTAGTTTTAAAAGGTGCTCTGAGGCGCAAAATGTCCTTGGAGCACGAGGCGCGAGGTGTGAGGCGAAGGCGCTCGCCTTCCGTAGGTGAGGCGTCCTTTTTATCTTAAAATTTATAAACCAACCCTACAACATATTTTGTACTTAAAAACATGATAATTTTATTATAGATGTTAAAAGATTAAAATATTTTAATTATATATAAATTTCAAAACTATTAAAAATAAATATATTAAAATATTAATAAATTATATTATTTGAATATGTAATTTTAATATATTCTTTAAATAAATAAATATTTAAAAATAAATCTTATTTTATTATATTGATTTATATTAAAATTAATATTAATATTAACTTCTTGATCTAGAATAAGTATTTGGGTAACAAAATTAATAATATAATTTTTATAATAATAATAACAACAACAACAACAAAATCTTAATAAAAAGATAATGAAGAAAAAAAATCCTAATTTGTTTTGAACAAAGAGTTGATAAGTTTTTTTTTCCTTTCAATTTTATAATATATTAAGAAAAAAGAATTAAAATAGTAAAGTCATCTGACAGTCTTTCACTCACTAGCACAAGGTTCAAAACAAATTAAATGATAGAAAAGTAAAATAAATTTAAAATAGTAAAGAGTATGTTCAAAAACCAGAAACCCGACTTTTCTTCTTCAAAAGTCAAGAGACTTCTACTGTTCTTCTTCAACTCAGACTTCCCCTGTTCTTCTTCTTCTTCTTCACGTTTTTTTTTTCAAACTACAAAAGGCGCAAAAGCGCTCGCCTCACGCCTCCTGCGCCTCGGCCCTTGGAGCCGATTTTTCCTACTCCTCGCACAATGCCTCAAGCGTGCTTTTTACAACACAACTTGACACCTCATATTTACTTATGACTTATATAATCGCACCCTTTGTTATTTGCAAATAACAGCCAATGATTTATTTTAGGCATTGATATCTTGAGGATATCCATCATTTGGGATTATGTTGTTAGCTTCACTCAATAAGATTACAAAAGTAGCCTTAAGGCCTTACATGGTAGCGGGGAAAGAAAATTGGAGAGACGGAGAATTGAAGAAGGAGAAAAGTGGAAGGAAGAAGTGTATATATATATATATTCTTCCATTGATGTGCTTGGTTTAAAAGATTGCTCAGTAGAATGAAAATCTAAAAAAATTAACACTTAAATATTTCTTATTTTCCCTCTATTATAGGTTACCTTTGTAGCTAATATTATTATTAAGCGTCAATTATTAGATTGTTATTAGGAAGTCAGTTTTTAGCATTTATTAGGAGAAGTTAGTGTTTTGTTAGAAGTATTAGATCTTATTTATATCTTACTCTATTAGAAGTCTTTCCTTAGTTGGAGTCCTTGTTTTTAATTACCTACTTAGTAAGTATTTCAATTGTACTATGAAAGGTCAGAATTTTTAAAAAAAATCCCTGCGAGATTTATGATTCACTCTAAGGAGTCTTTTTGGAATTCCCTTTGATGAGTTCCACTATCAATCGAAACACACAATCGTAACAATTTGGTCCGATCCTAACATTTGGTATTCAGAGCCAATGATCCTCGACCATGGCAGAACAATGTTTGACAGAGCAACAAGTAGAAATATGCAAGGAGATGCAACAAATAATAGATCTTATGTTGCAGCAGATTGATGCATTCAAAATCCAAGTAGATGAAATACGTAAAGGAAGGGATAAAGTAATTGCCGCTAAACAAGTTAGTGACTCTATGACTGATACAAAGGACCCTTTACCCGAACAAAACCAAACCGTGGTGGCTTCTACCAATGTCTTTTCCTTGTCCAATGCATTGAGCCCTTCTAAGACCATAGCGACAAAATTGTGGCAAGAACAACCAAAATCGAATCCTTGTTTTATTCATCCACCCTTCCTAAACTAACGTCCTATAATCGGACTTTATACTTGATCCAAAAACCCTTCAATGCCATGTCAAAAAAATTTAATGAGCCTAACCTTGCTGAGTTACTTTTGAAAATATTGAATGCTAGTGAGAAGCTTTAGAGATTATGAATGCCGATGAGAAGTTTGAAGATATTTACTTATTTGATGGTGCTACCTAATGAAAATTGAGTTTGTACAGGTCTAAGATCTCTATTGGTTTTGACTATTAATAATGGAATGGAAGGGACCTTTCGCCAAGTTGATCATGACTTTGAGCTTGAGGACAAGCTCTTTTTTTCCGGGATGGGGTAATGTTACAGGTTACCTCTGTAGCCAATATAATGATAAGTGTCAATTATTAGATTATTTTTAGGAAATCAATTTATTAGTATGTTATTAGGAGAAGTAGTAGATCTTATTTATGAGTATCTTATACTATTATAAGTCTTTTCCTTAGTTGGAGTCCTTGTTTATAATTACTTGCCAAGTATTTCAATTGACTTATGTAACCTGTCTATTTAAGAGGCGAATTGTGAATTGAATAAAACAAGTAAGAATTTTTAAAAGTTGCCTACAAGATTTAAGATTCTATGTAATTCCCTTTAATCAGTTGTATTATCAATTGAAACATGCGATCGTAAGAATTTGGTACGATTGTAACACTCCTTTTCTTATTCCAATTTGGAATGATTTGTTTTTTATGTATTAGGAGAGAAAAATGATAGTCTTTGCTATTTTCTTTCCTGCCAAGCACACTGAATTAATTTTCTCCTTTTTCCATCCTTTGATTTTTCTACTCTACTATAAGTGTGAGTAGAAGGTATTTTTGTACCGAGGACATCTTAAGATGCTCTAATCTTTGGCTTGCATATGTCTGCGAGTCGAGTGTGAAGACTGAATTGAAATCACGGTACTATTCAGAAACTAGAATTTTGCTCACTGAAAGGGAAGAAATATGGTAGCTACATTCCAGGCGTCAATTAAATTAAGAAATTAAGAACATTTGAGCTTACTCTGATTTTGTTGGAATCTTTCAGGTACAAATTGGCTTATTCATCAAATTATAGTCAGATTCTGGATCCTGTGATCAAGAACAATTACCAGTTATTCATGATTGAGAGGCTTGTCTTGATGGGAGCCAAAACATTCATTAAGACTTTCAAGGAAGATGATACGGATCTCAGCCTAACCGATGACCCGAAGAAGAATACAAAGTTGTGGCAAATTCCCGTTTATACTTTGGATGACGAGGAAAGCTAACTTTTTCTGTTATAGTTCAAATTCAATCTGTAATCCTCCGGCGAATTACCTTCAACATATAGCGTAGTATTTTGTTAATCGATCATCCCATTGGGAAACAATTCGATTGTTTCGTTGAGTTGCATTTCAGGGTCTTGCAGCTAGAGTCCTGGGAAAAAGGAGGGGGTTTCAGGATTCGGCAAATGTACATTGTTTTGTCGAGTAAGATACATGATTATGTGTTCCTAAATATGTATTTCACAGCCATATATGCACTTGAAGCAGTTCGGTCAGCTTTTTTTTTTCTTTTATTTATTTATTTACTGGGAGTATACGTTGTATTTTTTCTCAGGAATTTTAAGTTTGCAAACAGCTTGAGTTGAAAAATGAGCTGCCCCTCAAGTTTGAAGTTGTACGTGTGATATTTGCATTGTGGTTGTAATTTGCATTTTGCAAATCTGCCAATCAATTATTCTGGGTTGACTTGAGTTGTTTGAGTTTTTGTACAAATATAACATGGTTTTTCTACTATTTTGATGTCAAAATTCAGTTGATAATTAGAGTTTTTATACTATGTTAGTGATTTGTACTAAGGAATAGAATTAATAATACTCAAGTTGAAAATAGTAAAATGACATAAATCATAAATTTGACCTATAAATTACAACATTCCTAATTTTACTTGAGTAACCTTTGAGTAGTTTTGTTAGTTGAAATTTCATCAAGAAAAAAAAGTGACCTTGAAAATGATCATACAATATTTTCATTGATTGATGAACTAAATTGATGGAAATAAATAATTTGCAAAGAGATGTAGTTAAAAGACCAAATTCAATAAAATAAAAAGTTGAGGGACTAAATTGAAAAAGGAAATAGTTGTCAAAAATAGGAATTGAAGTTATATATATATATATTACAATGATTGAGAGGCACGTGGTTTAAATTTGGTCAAAATAAGCTTAAAATGAATGAGAAATTGAAGAAAAAGAGAAATCATGTAAAGTTAAAGGGACTAAATTGAAAGAATGAAAATTTGTTGTCAAAATAAGAATTTAAGTTACATAGTTATTGAAAATTTGGTTCAAATTTAGTGTAAAATGGGCTCAAAATAAAGGATGAATCGAAGAAACAAGAAAATCAAGGATCAAATAGTAAATCAAAATAATTAAGTTTTTTAATTGTTCAAATTGGTAAAACATGAACTCAAACTCAAAAACTGAACAACTTATTTGATTTAACACAGATAATTAAATCTAAATATCTCAAAATAAAAAAATAATAATTTTTTCAAGTTGAATAGAGTTTTACTCACTCTATATATATATATAGGTGAATGGGTGGAGAGAAAAACTTATCACGTGACAAATTTCAAACGAAAATTAATATAAGAAACCAATACTTTTTATGGCCTAATGGTATTTTTAGCCCTCGAATTTTTTTAGAAAAAAATGTAGCCATTAATTTTTGGCCTCCTTTAGGCTCTAAAGTTTTTATTTGATGTCAAATTAAACAAGTTTGACAAAAAAATAACAAACTAATTAAACTAAAGTTAGTTATTTTGTACCAACAACCGATTGGTCTAATGAGACGAGACACTAATTCTCTTAAACAAAGTTAAAGGTTCGAATCTTAACATTGTGAACGGAAAAAATTTGATTGTGAGTATCGTGTCTATAATGGGCCTCTACGGTACTCAATCCAGATTAGTCAATTAATAGGTTAGAAAATGGTAGTTAAACCAAAAGTCTTTTATTTTAAATCTTTCAAATTAAGACGTTTGGCATGTTTGTTCTCACTTGATTAATTTTGAAGACTGAGAATAGAAGATTAATCTTATTAATGTCATTGTCTCCGTCAGGCATTCAAATGTAAATGATGAGCTGATTTGGCATGATTCAAAGAATGGTTCTTATTCGGTTAAATCGGGCTGATTAAAGCTCCAAGAAAGAAAAAGAAGCGAGGGTGTGTAAGAATGTTATTGCTTCCGTATAAATTCTCCTTTCCCTTCATGTGCCCCTGGAAACTAATTCGATTTCAGCCCTCATATTTCAAGGAGAAAGGGAAACAAGGTGACTATTCTTAACATAAAACTTGATCATTTCTACCATGGATAGCAATTCTTAAAATAGTGTAATACAGTTTGTCTCACTTTTTCAGTAATTAGTTGTATTTTGTTTCTTTTAAGCAAAAGGTATATATATGTTGAATAAATACTTAAAATCATATAATATTAACTATTTCCACCACATTGGCATAACATTAAACTTCTTATGAGAAAGTATGAGCCTTGAATGTCTATAAATACAGCATTTATACAACAAATCGCGAATACAAAATCCCAACCCACCTAAATAATTTAGTTAACGAGGGGTAATTAGATGGATTATCAAAACCTTAACTAAATGGCATCAAAACATCAGAGCTTTAGCATTACTGATCCACACTCAAATGTCCAGCTTATCAAGGTTGACCTGGCTTGCAGAATGCTGGATGAGTTCCTTCCTTCCATCCACCTAAAAACACAACAGAAGCAGCTAGCTTACTACTTAATACTTGCTATCATGCATAAATGTGACACAATTACTTGAATAAAGGATGCACTGTGCGGCACATTCGGAAATCCTTTGATTTCCAAATGGTAGTGCTCATGCTTACAAGAATGGGGCAAGAAAATACATCAACCATTAATAGCATCAAGCTGGGCTATTTTTGTCAACCATTCATAGCCGTGCCTCATTCATCGTAAATAACCTATCTATGAACTAGATAAGCGATCTACATACCCGAGCACCCATAAGGGATGAAAACACTCTACTAGCTTCAGCCGCATCTTCAACCACTAATTGCTTCAATAACCTTCGCTCTGGGTCCATTGTTGTTTCCCAAAGCTGAGCAGGCATCATCTCACCCAAACCTGCATTACAACCAATTAAAATATACAACAAATGCTGAATACTCAAAACTTATAAATTCCATATTTCAGTGAATCCTTAATCCTTGCCACAAGTAAATTTTTTGAGGAAGGCTCAACTAAAAATTGGATATATGTAAGCTAGTTCATTAAAAAAAGGGAAAGGTGACATGGAAGCATATTGCAGCTTTCTCTATTTTTTAGTAGTAATTTCAGTATGTTATCAAAATAAAATTCATTTTTGTCATCACGTTTTTTAACAAAATATTTATTATTAGATGTTATCCCACATCAGTATGTGATGTTATATTAAAGTTGAACCTTCCACCCATTGCCAATTGGTTTTAGGCCATATGCTTAACATGATACCAGAGAGTCTACATATGGAGAATGTTAAGTGGTGCTATTCCACATCTCTTAAGTATTTAGCTTCCTATGGTCTTATATTGAAGTAAAACCCCTACACGTCACCCATAAAAAGTAATAAAAAGCCAAAAGAGTAAAGACTCCAATAATATTTACTTTTACATATCCTTCCCCACTTCTTATAATTTGATCATCTTTTCTGACACAAGTTTCTTGCTAATGCAAAAGGTAAAAAAAGTTCTAGAAAAACCAACTACTCTCTTGATACAAGGTTTAATGAATCCTAGTGAACTCTACACAAGATGTTAGTCATAAAGAGTTCGGGTATAAATTGTTTTCTGTTGTCAAGCTTCTATCAAATTGATACATGAATGCTTGCCAAGTTTGAAGTCAAGCACTTTAGACACTAAAAGCAATAAAGAACAAGGTTGAAAAAATAGCTTTTGTAATAAAAAGTGCTTTTCAAATCAGTTTTTAGAAAAGCTAAAATAATTAGCTTTTGACCTTTGGATATAAAATTATAAAATACCATTTAAATTATTTTTTACTTTATAACATCATGTCTGAAATCGACATTTTAACTTTTCATAACACTTTCTGACAGCAATGTCAGACACTTAAACTAACAATCCAAACTTTTCCACAACACTATCAAATATAATCCCTCTTCCTTCAAAATTCAGTAAAGAGAATCCCTCTTCCTTCAAAATATAACATATCCATGCTAGATAATATGATAAGTCAACAGCACAGAAAAACCAGTAAACCCAAAAGACCATGCCCATTTGAGTACATTCTAATATTATTTATGCATATACAAATATATATGTATCAGCTTAATCAAACAACACTATCAAATGGAATAGATTTAATTAAACAGAAGTACATACGTTACACAACAAGAAATAATAGGTCTACCAATGAATCATGAATAAGGCCACAGATTAGCATTGTGTAGACTCTCAACAATCAACTATAAATTTGAGCATGTATTTGTCTGTACACATGCAAACTCAAACAAATGCACCAGAATATTAACTTAGAAAACTTTGGAATCAACAGAATTCCTTTAAAGTTGAACAAAAAAATAATTAAAGAAGAGAGCACACAACTAAGTTCTATGAGATGAACGTTAATCACATAATACAAAGAAGTACCATGCTTAGCCTTCCAACAGTCAATTAAAAATATCCAGACAGAAAAAAGAGGAAGAGATAGATATTTTTATCCTTGCCTTTGAATCTCTGAATGCTGTAAGATGCATTCTGCGGGAACAAACTCAGGACCTTTTTAAGGTCTGCATCATCATGACAATAGTGTGTTTGTTTTCCCCTTTCAACCTGATAAAAGTAGCAAACCAAAGAGAAAATATATAAGCAAGATATCAAATAGATTAGATTCTTAGAATCCAGTGTAGCCGGCCACAAACCTTGTAAAGAGGTGGAACACCAACATAAATGCAACCTGCATCGAACAAGGCTCTCTGCAAAGATCAAAGGGAAATCAATTTGTTTAAAATTGTACCCACAAAATTGACACCTTTTACGACTGTCTACCTGATATCTGAAGAAAAATGTCAGCAGCAGTGTTCGGATATGAGCGCCATCTACATCAGCATCAGTTAAGATAATGATCTTATGATACCGTAGGTTATCTATTTTAAAATCCTCTCCCTGGGATCAAAAAGATACAATACAAGATATTATCAACAACTTTAAGAAAGAAATTGAGCAGAATTACAATATAAGTACCTTCACCCCAAGTCCAAGAGCAAGAATCAAGTTCTGAATTTCTTCATTTTTGTACATTGCTGCCTCATCCCTCCTTTCAATATTCAAAATTTTACCCCTCAGAGGAAGGATAGCCTACAACACATTTTCAGAATAAAATGTCACTTATAACTCTAATAAGGACAACAGCAAAATAAGACGCCAATGTTCACAAATAAAGGTCTACAACCCCCATGCATAACAGGGCACTATTTAACCAATCAAATGTCATTTGGTTAACTAAAGTATAGAATCATGCTAAGTGATTACTTTCCAAACCATCTAAAAATAATACCATATGCCAACGTCTTCAGTCAAACCACTCAAGCATCTAGAATTACCATGTGCCACAAAGCATATCATGTATTTTGAGTAACTAGCATTGTGGTATAATAAAGTCCACAAAGACATAACTACAGTAGCATGCTGGAGAAGACATGATATACAGAATTCTACGTTGAAGTGCTTTCTACCATGCAATAAGAATATAACTTACAAAAACAGGAATTGGGTGAAAAATCCACAAAGGAATAACTACGGTACCATGCTGGAGAAGACATGATATAAAGAATGCTACACTGAAGTGCTTTCTACCATGTAATAAGAATATAACTTTAAAGAAAAGAGGACTTGGGTGAATATAAAGCATAACCTAAAGCTATGGGCCCCGTCAAAAATATTCAAAAACTAAAGCTGTCCCATTGGAAATGTTACTTTAACCTTTAAAACAGCTAACAAGCAACACTGATGAATCTATTGTTTGGACTTTAGTTGCAGAAACTCAATGGTACCTTCTCTCTTCCCCTCATTCTTTTGTTGTTACTTGTTAGACAACTCTCTATTCTATTTCATTGCCTACTCATTCTCTTCTATATTATTACTCCTCACTGTCTTCTACTCACTTCTCTCACTTCCTTTTGCTGCACTCAAAATCAACAAGGTGTTAGACAACTCTCTCCTCTTTCATTTCCTACTCATTCTTCTATTTTATTACTTCTCACTGTCCTCTACTCAATTTTGCTACCAATTGGCCCAAGTTTTAGGTACTGCCATTTTCATATGTTTCACATAACTGTTAACATAATAGAAGTGTATTAAAATGCTATAATAGAAAACTTAAAAACTTAGTTGGCAGATGAAATCATTTGCACAATAATACCAGTCTTATGATGGAATCAATTGGTTAGCATCTGCTCCTATAAGCATTATGACACTAGCCTATTTTCAACATGTCCGCAGATTTAGTAAGCAAAGTTCTCCCGCTCCACTATATTTTTTCTTTATATGAATAGGTGTGACTTTTAAAAGTTAGTACGTATTAACATCCTAGTTTATACAAGAAAAAAGCATGCTCCGTCAGCGCCATAAATGAAAAGCTTAAATAATTGATTAATTGAAGCCTAACTACCATAAACATCTAAAGAATTCTCCATGTTTCAAGAAATTGCTTGATAACTAAATTAAGTTCATTCTACCCAACTGCCATGGCGAAGTATTACCTGAAAGCGTCTATCACGGCCTTGCTTGGCACTACCACCAGCTGAGTCTCCTTCCACTATGAAAATCTCTGCATATAACCATTTAATAAGTTTTAGACGCTCATAAGTAGCAGATCAGAATGCATTATCATTTATTTTGAAGCCAAGAACTAACAATGTAGAATTCACAAAATGAAGAAAAAAAGGTCACAGATAACTTAATCCCTCAACTAACATATTCCCATTCTCTGCCAACTAACTTTTAAATCTGGGATACCGGCTCTCGATCAGTAAAATATCATCCTATTTACCTATATAGCAATTAGCCCCTCAGGAAATAGAAAAAAAACCATCATCATCATAAGCACAGATAAATAAGAAAGCATTAAAGAAACACACACAAGGACTGAAGCTCTAACCTTAGATCTGAGAGTAGATCTTGAAAGTCGAATTTAATGGTTATTAAAATAAATAAGATGAAAGGGTAAAAAGAAGGTGTTGCTATCTACCATCAGTAGAAACCCATAATATTATTGATTATAGGAAAGGACGTGACTTATGGGACAGAGAAGATAGTTTGAAACTTAAAAGGGTATATAAACTTAGACAAAGAAACAACAAAGTAAATCTGGAGAGAGATGGAAAGGAAAATTGCTTAGTTGCAATAAATGTGTACAATTACGGTTATATAAAATTTAAAGAAACCCATAATACTATTGATTAACGGAAAGGACGTGACTTATGGGACAGAGAAGAGAGTTTGAAACTTAAAAGGGTATATAAACTTGGACAAAGAAACAAGAAAGTAAATATGGAGACTGATGGAAAGGAAAATAGCTTAGTTGCAATAAAGGTGTACAATTACGGTCATATAAAATTTAAAGAAAATAAAATGGTTAATCTGGCCACTCATGTAAAGAGGAGTTAAAATCTACCAACTACCAATTGGTCTAGCAGGACGATGCACTAGACCCCTTAAACAAGGTCCAAGGTTCAAATCCTAGTATTGTAAATGGAGCAAGTTGGGTTGGCAGGTCACCCCCATAATAGGCATTTGCAGTACCCGATTCGGATTAGTTGGCCAATGGGTCAGATACCGGTGATTATACCCCCAAGAAATACAGGAGCTAAAATCTCTACTCAATTTTCTTGAAAATATTATAATTATAATGCTAAAAACCCAAAAGAAAACTGAATATCTCGGTTCTTAATATGGAAAACCTAAATTATCCTAACCAAACTGAAAACCTTTTATAATAATAATTTTCAGTTTTACTTAATATTTTTGCAATTGCACATCAAGACCCCTCCCAAAGTCCAAGCAACAAAATTTATACCCTAATCTAACATCAGCAAAAGTATTCAGTAACTTCTACATTTGCTCAATATTCATAATGAAAATATAAAATGGTGCAAAAACCATTCAGAAGGGAAAAGGATCATAAAAAGTATACATACAACAAAACTATACCTCATGTAAAGATGTTGAGAACGAGAAGATAATAGACAGAAAAACCTTCAGTAAAGAGAAATTGAAGAACATTTTACCCTGAATACTTAAACTATGATAGCAGGTATTTCTTTTACTTGATTAAGGAATTGCAGGGGGGGTCGTTAAAATACAACACTGGGAATTGAAACCAGGTGAAACACAAAAAATTGACCTTTAAACAATTGGCATTTGATATAAGTAGTAGCATACAGAGAACCTATTAACACAATTTTGGAATCTTGTTACTATGTTCTGTGTAACTACAACCAAAACACAATTAATATGAGAATTTTTCAATTAAAAAACTTCAAAATGATCCAAATGCTCACCTACCACGTAAGTCAGATAATATTTTAAATTAAAGCAACATTTACCAGAATCTTCTGGATTTGTGGATGAACAATCAGCCAGTTTTCCGGGAAGAGATGATGATTTTAACACACTCTTTTGCCGGACTAATTCCCTAGCCCTCTTTGCAGCAAGTGCTGCCTGATTGCAAAACAGCCATGAGAACATCATTGTTATGTGGCTACTGGTTAGTTCCACTACACATAGAACCCTTGGACAAAGTAACTAGTGAATCAATAACAGGGTCAAAAGAAAGTTTATAACAGAGCTAAAAGGTACCTTGAAAGCATTTAATGACTTGGAAAGGATTGAATCAAGTACATCCGGATGCAACTCCAAATATTCAGTAAGAAACTCTTGAACAGATTGATCAACGACTTTTCGCACCTCAGGATTTCCCAATCTTGTCTTTTAAAGATAAATAAAACTTGTCAAGTCATCATAACAGCAATGAAGGACATGAACCGAATTCAATATATCAAGGGGTTCACTATGCAAGAATAAAGGTATGACAAGCATGGTATGCAAATAATACCTTAGTTTGTCCTTCAAATTCTGGATTTGGAACTTTCACAGAAATAATGCATGTCAGTCCCTCCCTTACATGTTCACCACTTAAGCTAATATCCTTATCCTGAGAGATACAGAAGATGATCATGATAGCATAGATCGCAAGTACTTCAAACACATTTAAAGTATTTAGAGTGCTTTAATTAATAATTAGACAGAAAAGAGTGGTTTAACTACTTTGCTTAGACCTTAAAAGCACATTAATATAGGTTTGCAACTTTAATGCCCTTTTGACAAGGAGCAGGACAATGGTGATTCTGCATGAAAAAGGTGCAGATAAATTTTTTTTATGATGAAAGCTTTTCAGAGAATATTTTGAATGAGCCAGCTCAATATTTAAAAATAAACATAGTCCTTGTAAACCTTCTCCTTGGAATATGGGATAAAGAATGCCAGTTAGTCGTCCAAAGAAGAAAACTGCTGTCTAAAGAAAAATAAAATAAAAAATTTCAACAAAAGGTGAGCAAGAACACAGAAAAATTCTAAAATTGGAAGTATGAATAGAAATACCTTAATAATCTTGGACTTTTTTCCAAGGTTATTGAGGGTTCTAGTCAATGAAGCCTTAACCCCTTCTATATGTGTGCCACCATCAATGGTTCGTATGCTATTGGCATAACCCAACATTGTATCTGAATATGCATCAGAACACCTAGTAGAGATGAACAAACCAATCAAATCATACGGATTATTAAACCAACAATAAATAAACAGTGGTGCATAATAGAAAATTATAGACACCAAACACATCCTGAAACTGACAGGTAAAGGTTATATACAATTATAGCCCAACACCATTAAATGTAACAATTCTAGATTCCATCAAATAAACTCCACATTAAATACATGAAAGGTATGATTCAGAAATGACAGGTGTTACTAATTCTTCAGAGGTAAATAAACGGAATGCATAATGTTTAATATGTACGGCAGCAGAGATAATATTTCTTTGTCATAAAAAGGACAATTCAAATGCATGTGAATACCATTAAGGGTTAGTGGTTTACCACTGAAGAGCAACATCGATTGTGGTTCCATCTATTTGTCTGCTGAAGCCTAGCACATCGTGAAGTGGTATCTGAATCAAAGAACCAGCAGTTACCAATACAACATATCATCAGAATGCAAATTTCAGATATAGATCCAAGCATTTTAGATTGTAAAAACAGAATACATTTTAAATAATACAACTTTGTGACGTCAGATATGAAACTGCAAATCTAGATTTTGCATTAATCTACTTTTATTTCAACAGTAATTTTTGCAGCAGATAATAAATTACTAATCCCAAAAAAGCTTAGTTTTCATGCCATTACTTGAATACCCTGCCTGGGACGAGAAAGGAGGCAAAGCAATACAAAGTTTCCATCATATGTGTCTCGCTCATGATTTTATTGACAGATAATGGTGCCTCTAAGGGCGAAAGACTGGAAATCCATGTATAACATATGCGCTGCTCACCAGAGTCCAGACTCAATAAAATATAAGTTTCAGTGATAATAATTACATAAGAAAACATGATCATGAAAAGTTAGATTTATTTTTGCATAGACGTATATATTCCCAAGTAAACTGATCATTCTGGACTTGCCTAGTAGCAAATTTCAAAGCCTATAATAGCTGTATTACTTACTTTTACCATCATTTTGGTGTTTTACAACAAATAATGATCATATTAACAGAATGAAGCCACATACATCACATATACGCTCAGTTGAGAGCCTATCAACCGCCCATACAGGTTTTAGAACAATTTAGTTCCACCAAAACTGAAATATATAAAAATATAGCAGAATGGCCTTTCATTTCAGTTTTAACATGAGCAAACATCTTGAAACAAATTATTCATTATAAACTTTGAAACCGACGAAGAAAATGAACCCTGTCCCTAAGATGATTTTCCATCATGATTTACACAAATTAAACTAAATGATGGAAATTGTCTTTTAAATCCTTTATCGCCAAGTGTAAATTTTTCTCAATATATTTCCAATCATACCATAAAATCAATTAAGTGAACCATCAACGTCAACTCATAACCCATTAATCGGGTTCAATAACTAATAACTATATCCTTTAGGGGCGAGGGATGAAAACCATCTACAAGTATAAAAAGTTCTAGTTACATGTTTCCTTTCTATTCCTCTTTTCAATCTCAAGCATGAATCACTTTATAAAATTATAAATATAACAGGATAAGGAAGTGAGAAATTAGCATAAATGTAAACAAAAGGAAATGAAAGGAGAGGAGCAAGGAACAATAAATAAACAGAGAAGGAAGAATCAATGCAAAGGGGATGAGAGACGAGAAAAAACACAAGAACAAACCTTGTCAGCATTGAGCCATTTCACATATTCGAACAGCCCACCAGCAAAGAAATATTCATTATAAATGCTCTTTTCTGGATCAATATCTTCTTTTTTAAGAGTGATAGTAAGCTGCAAAGGTCAATTAGAAAAGGCAAGGCTATAACAGCAGAAGGTACAATCTCAGATTTATACGACATTAAAAGTAGATTGACAAGAAAATTCCTACAATGATATCCATTTTGTTTTTGGCCATTATAACACAAGGCAAAAAAAATAATGGGAAGTGTTATGAGGATTGATCAGAACATAGTGACGAAGAATTTACCTTAGGGTTCAAGAAAGCAAGTTCTCTAATTCGTCCAGCAAGTGTGTTGTAGTCAAACTCAATTGCAGAGGTAAATACTGTGCGTTAAGTTGAACGAAAAATATACATTAAATCATAAAAATCTGATTATCAAAAATAAATAGGAGCTCAAAAAACCAGGCATACTTTTATTGTCAGGCCAAAACTGAATGCATGTCCCTTGACGATCCTTTGATTCAGTTGAAAGCACATGACAAGTTAGTGTCGTTACAGGCTTCCCACGTGAATATTTTTGCTGGTATTCCATTCCGTCTCTCCACACAGTGACTTCTAATGCCTACAAAGAAAGATATGGTCAACTTAAAATAAGTGATCATCAGCTCCGGCAAAACCTTCATTTACATTTAGAAGAAATCACTGTCACCAGAGCAAAATATCATATACATCCTTGAATACAAACACTGATGTTCTAAATTAAGATTTGTGCTTAAAATATGAATGCAAATGAAGTGTAAACTACATTTATCCCAACCTGAGCAGAATACATATTCAACCATAAGCCACATTAGAGAAGTATAACTCAATCTGCAAGTGTAATAAGACTCAAATGATGTAAATGAATCAAAGAAAGAAAAGATCCATGTTGGAAACCCTGTTAGCAGTCTGATTTCTTCAAAGTAGCAGAAAACAATAAATCAAGGTGATGACATGACATGTACATAAAGGAGAAGTGTCCTCCAATCTTTTCCAATTTTTTGTTGGATTTCATTGTTTTAGCCTTTTAACTAGAGGTTATGCTCTCATATATGAGCACCAATTCCATAAATGTCAACAAAATTGGACCTTCATACCCCTCCCCCGCGTAAAACTTCTATCGTGTTTCTCTTTTTGGGGGTTTTGAGGCATTTTCTAGAACCCAAATCATCTGAGAATATAGATAAGTGCTTAGGCCTATCCTACTTTTGACAACTGACATAGCAATAAAAAAACTACATAAAACCAGAAACGAGGAAATTATAAAATTTAAACCATTATTCATACCTCAGATAAGGCGTTAACAACAGATAAACCCACACCATGCAAGCCGCCAGAGACACTATAGCCACTACTTAAACCACCAAACTTACCACCAGCATGTAAGACCTACAGATTAAGAAGAATATGTAACTCAGATATCCATCAGTCAAAGTAACCATCAATATCATACCATTTCTGTTATTTCACTCAAACTTTCTGAAATCAGAGAATTTGAATGAATATTTTGAAAACTTTTCGGAAGCTGTATTTCTCACAATTCCTTCAGCAAATATACCATGTACTTTTGTGACAATTTAGGAAAAAAGAATATTAAACAAAGAAGTTTTGGTAGAAATCAACTCACATTTCTATTTACAAAGTAACCGTCAAGATTAAAATAGTATAGTTATACAGTTCATGCAAATTTTCTAAACGCAGAGAATTTAATTGAGTATTTTGAAGACATTCCAGATGGTGTTTTTCTGATTTATCACAATACATTCAGCAAATATACCATGTACTTTTATGACAATCTAGGAAAAAGAAATACTAAATTGACAGTCTAAAACCAAGCCAATTGATTAAAAGGTTATACAATGAGAAAAAAATGGAAATGGATAACTGTAAGAAAGAAAAAATGCACATCCTCCTCCAAACACCCTAAGAAAAATACCAAAGCATGGTCTTAACATTCATGCAAATCAAATATGCAAGACCTAGCCATGAGAACAAATTTCACATAAAAAATTACAGGATGAAGGAGAGTGCATTATTTGTATATGCGACTTTCTTGAATAAGATTCTCAGAAAGGTCAATATGAAAACAGAAAAGGAGTACAGGATTGTTTATGCTTCTTCTTTTTTTACCGTCAACACTGTTTCCAAGGCGGATTTCTTTGTGGTAGGATGCAAATCAGTTGGAATCTGCAATTCATAAGTGTTATCAAGTTAAAAGCAATAGGAAAACACATTAATAACAGGCAGATATAACAAATAGCTTTTATCCATAATGTTACGAAGTAAAACAATTGAAATGGACTGAATTAAACACATTATGACCAATGAGTAAGTTTAGGTCATATATACAAAAATTATGACAAGAAAATTCTTATCGACTGTTTGTGTAACTCACATCTCAAGATAATGAACTGATCATGGATCAGTTATATACACATATTGACTACAAAAAGGATTTCGCTGCACCCATTGGAGAAAACAAGGTATTTGATAAAATAGACCGGACACCAAAGTTAAATTCACAGTAAAGAAAATTTTAAGACATTTGACAACAAATACAATACTAAATAACATCATTTCTAGCAGTAAAATAACAGAAGTCACATACTCCTCGGCCGTTATCACTTATGCTCACAGAACCATCTGAATGCAAAATAACATCTATTTGTGTAGCAAAACCTGCTTGAGCCTCATCAACAGCATTATCCAATATCTCATATACCTAATAGGGAGAAGTAAAATCAAAGGTGTCAAAGAAATTTTACCATCACAATTATTGGAAAAAAAAAGAAAAGGAGAAATAAATTACCAAATGGTGCAAACCACGAGGACCTGTACTTCCAATATACATTCCGGGTCTTTTTCTAACAGGGTCCAATCCTTCCAAAACCTAATGATATTGCAAGACATTCCTTAGCACAAAAACTACAACAACGTAAAGACAGCACTAAAACTAAATTAAAGAATATAAAAAAGTTTGCTTTTTTTCCCAAAATCACCTGAATTTGCTCGGAGTTATAAGCTTTCGAACTTTTGCTTCCACTAAAAGCTTCGGTGGTGATGTTAGAAGACATAAATGCCCTTGGAGTGAGTACATTTTGAACTGGAAGCCTGCAAATGCTCTTCAATGCAAAGTTTGTCCTGCAAAATCAATGACAAATAGAAAAATTAAAACAGAACCACCATTAACCTTTCACAAATAATTGAAAATGAAATCTCTTCCCATTATCAGTAAAATCAGAAATAAGAAAGAAAAAAAAAAGCCTTTTCCATTCAAATGGAACCCCAAAGACACAACTCTTGTTGCAATTTTAAGTATTTAAAGTAATAACTGAATAAAGTTCAAAATGCTCATTCGGTTTTCTACTTTCAAAAACCCAACTTTGCTTTCTTTCCCACGAAGTAAATGAAAGAAAAATGGGCGAAACGAGAGAGTAAAATAAAAAAAAACCTGGGGTGGAAGAAGATGGAATAACGGGGGAGCGAAACGAGGGAATGAAAAGAAGGAGAATGAAGAAAGAAACGAGAGCGAGAAGCCATGGTACGAAGAGGTAGGTGAAGGTGAAGGTGAAGATGAGGATAAAGATATCGCGGAAGAAGCGCCATTAAACACCAACACTTTGGGTTTTAGAGGGACTCTCGGTCTTTTTCTTCAATTTTTTTTTTTTTGGCTCCACGCGTAATGTGTTTTATATAAATCCTTAAAACCTACCCACAACTTCCTTCTTTCTCTATTAAAACCCTAATCTAGAATAAAGTTCATAAACCGGTCATTATATTATGAAAAAATATTCATTTTGGTTACCCAACTTAAAAAAGTTACACAATAGTCATTAAATTTTGGTTTTTGTTATAAAATGTTGATTTTGACGTGACAGTTAAGAAAATTTGTATAATATCGCATTTAAAACTTTATATTTATATATTTAATTAATTTAATTTTAATTTGGAAAATTAAATAAATTTAACCTTTATTATTTACACATTCTATCAATTTGATATTTTTTAATCAGAAAAACGACATTTTAGATAACGTGAAACAAACATTAATCCTAGTTTTTTTTACATGAGTGAATAAATATGTCTAACTTTTTTCCAACCCCTTTAAATTAATTTTGTCTTTAGCTTTATAGTAGCAATAATATGCATACCAACATCAACTCATTTAAATGACAGGTAACTTAAGTATATTTTGATTTTTCTCTAAACGTCTCAAACTTGGTTTCTCATTTTATAGTTCTCCAAATTGAATGAATAAGAACACGAGATTGAGCGATACTGGCGGCAGAGGATTTAGCTAAAGTTTAGGGTCAAATTGATAATTATTTAAAGTTTACGGGGTAAATTTATATTTATCTAAAGTTTAGGATGAAGTTGATATTTCATCTAGAGTTTATGGGTCAAATTAAAAAAAACCTTTTGACTAACTTGTCACGTCATCACACATACAAAAATTAATGGCTCAGTGACCAAAATATTATGAATCGACAACATAAGTGACAAAAACTTAACTATTTCAAAATTGATGACCAAAATAAAACAGTCTAAAAACAAAAGGGACCAATCATATAGTTTACCCTAATTATAATAAAATATATTTTTTTTGTATAATCACTAGTATTCGATTAATTTGTTAGCTAATCTGGATCGATTTTTGTAGAGGCGCATTGTGTAGACGACCATCCCAGCTCATTTTTCTACACACACAACGTCTCGATTCAAACTCTTGACCTTACTTAAAGGGCCTAGCACTTCATGTTACTAGACCAACTTGTTGTTGGTTAATAAAATCTATTATTGATAATTTATTATATAAATTTTCGCTCACTATTGTATATTTTGTGCAATTTATTAAATTATCCAACTTTAACCCTAAGTTGTTTGCTTAAAAAATTGAATTAATAATTGGGTAAAGTTTACAAATGATCATTAAACTATGATAAAAAAATTATTTTAGTCACTTAACTTTTAAAAGTTATAAAACGGTCATTAAATTTTATTTTTATTACAAAATGGTAATTGAATTTTGATTAGCTACAAAACATCAAATTCATATGATATTATTAGCTACAAAATATTGATTTTGATTAGCTATAAAATATCAAATTGACATCTCTTAAAGGGAGTTTGATAAAAAAAATAATAATATTGTCTTCTACTAATTTACAATTAACCAACTACGCTAAGAGATCAAGGGAATTGAATTTTTGTAGCAATCTCTGGTACAACCTATATAAAATTCAAATGACGCGATGAACCGAATTTATCTAAAAAAAAATTTCAAAATAAGCGTCGGCCAATAGCTCCCTCACCGTTAAAAAGCCTCCGACCAAAGACCGTTATAGTAAAGTGGATGAGATTTTGATTCATGCTAAAGGGTTAACATTTTTTTTATTTGAGAATCATACAAACTCAACTTGCACTGAATTACAAAGTAATACTCAATTTCTGTAATGCAATTTTGTTTATATTTTCTAAGTTTAGTGTTTTATTTATTGGTTTAGTTTCATGAGCAATCAACGGATGAGATTTTGAAATTGTTAATTTCTTTGGCCATATTTGGTAAACGACAGTTTGAGCCAAAATTAGAGGTTTGAACTAAAATTGAAGGTTTGAATGGTCAAATCTGCTAATTTGAATGTTTGGTAAATAGTGGCTTGAAACAACGGATTGGGGCGAAACCTGTAATTTTGAAAAAGCTGTTAATAAGAGCTTTTTGAAATTAGAAGTTTTGACATAAGAGTTATAAAGATCATTTTACCCTTAACAATTATAAAAAAATCTTCAAATGACCTAAATTTAACCTTTTTTCTATTTTAATTCTTCATCCTCATGTATTTACATTGTGACATTTGTAAACTAATACATTTTTTATTCTCACACATTTATATTTGTATTTAAATTTAATAATTAATTAAATTGTATTAAAAATAACTATATAAATAATAAATTTGTTGGGTTGAACAATTAATGGAAAAGACCAAAGGTGGGTGAAATGACAAATAAAAAATTGATGGAAGCAAATTGCAAAAGCAATAAAAAATGAGATAAGAGATTTATAGTGGTTCAACCTTCTCAACAAGGTTTACATCCACTACCTTAGTTATCCACACTAAGGATTTTCACAAATTCACTAAATTTGTCTTTCCCTTTCGGCTAAAAGAGATAACCTCTCAAACCTAAACTTATGCCCCAAAGTCTAATGATCCCTTTCCTTAAAGGATGAATACAAATAAGCAAACTCTGAAAAATCTCACAATGTAACATCCCAACCCGAATGTCACAAATTGAGCCTTAAGCTAAATTCTAAAACCGTAAAATTTTGCAACTAGATTTAGCCCAACATATTCATTTCATAAAATCTATCAAGCTCAAATATTTGACTTAAACGAAATAGTTAAAATGTTACATGGGAGCACCATTTAAAATTATATAATTAAAAGTATTCGACTCATAAATTAAAATCCAAAATAAGAGTTATAATACAAATATAGGGTTCTACGAATACATAGCCTAAATAATCTAAGTACTGTACTTGGACACATGTCGATGTTGAAGTCCTACTCCTATGGTGCTCCGATGATGTACGTCAACCTACTAACATGCGAACGAAAATAACGATTCTGAATGCTCAGCTAACGAAGCTCAGTGCATACACTTCCACTCAACCATACTTCATGCAAATCATAAATAAGGGCATGTAGCTAAAGAATGATATATGGCAATATAATACATGTGGCTCTACCTTTAGCCGCCTAAACACATAGCAAGCAAACGATGCAATAACCTCACACAAAACACATGCACCATACCAATAAACCTAGAGTGAGGCCTGGTGTCATACAGCCTCGGGAATGTACACTTGGAGTGAGCCCCGGTGTCATAGCCTCGGGAACGTACACTTATACTCGGAATCTCTCATCGAGTATCATTGGATGAGGCCTGGTGTCACACAACCTCGGGAACGTACATCTAGAAGCTTACCTCTTAGTGTTGCAACACTCTCACTGGGTATCTAGATCCCATAAACAAAGTGACCCAATCACACAAGTGCCCTTACTTAGCACGTAGCAACACATGATCCACCAAGGATCCCTATGGATTGCTATTACAAAGAAATCACTCAACATTTACCGTGTTATTACTCATTATGGTCGTAAATAAGGTTAAAGTCTCGGTTTCTCAGTTTTACTATTCATTTTACCATATTAGAAGCCCATTGGGGCTTTGTCTCGAATTATAGGTCCTCCAAACTCAAAAGTGTAATTTCGGGCAAAATGCCCAACGAGTATCGATACCCGCTTTTGAGTATCGATACGTTCCTGTGGGTACCAGTACCCACTTATACATATCAATACGCAGCCTATTTATGTTGAAGGGTTTAACCAAAACCCCGTACAGATACACGGGGTTGTGTACCTATATGCCACCAGTACCGATACGCCCCTAGGCATACCGATACCCAACATTGTTACTAAAATTTGGTGAAACAATAGGGTATCGATACCCCTTTAGGCATACCGATACGCCCTTACGACTTAGCTTGATTTTATCCATTTTAACACAAGGTATCGATACGCGTTCAACCTGTATCGGTACTCGAACTTAGAATTTGTATTCTAGATTCACAAGTCAATTCACCAGCCCCCAAAACCCCAAGTTAAGTTCTCAAAACATGCCTACAAGTTATGGATGGTTATTTAAGTGATTCTCTAACATTTCTAAGCCATTTTAACTTTAATTTCAAGAATTGCCATTAAAGAGGTCTCAAGCATTCATACCACCAAAATATCACACAAGCAACAAGCAATCAAATTGATGATTTCTAGGAACACAAAGGAGTTATTAGTGTACTAACCTTGATTCCTACAACAGAGAATGAAGCTCTCAACCTAAGCTTCAAGCTTCTTTATTCCTTAGGTCCTTGAAAGAGCCTTCACTTCTTTAACTACAAGAAAATATTGTAAGATGAGTTACAACACTATTGGGAGATTAAAAGAAGCTAAAGATATGTTTCGACAACAAGAAATGGGGTTAAAACCCCCAATCTCGCTCATCTTCCTCAACTCCTACCAAAACCCACTTTTTTCGCACCTCCACTATTCCATTTCAAACTTACCTTGTTAGATAGATTCTTAGGTGATGATCAACTTTCCCTTAATCGCAAATCTGAGATTTCTACAAGAATTGGTAAAGATCACACATTTGCTTAGTTTTTCCTTAGAAAAAATAAAAAGAGAGATGAAGAACTACCAAGGGAACAAGATAATATCATATTCTCTTTACAATCTGCAGAAAAATTAAAAGAGGACAGCTTTCTATCTCTCCTAAAGAGGCTAATTACATCTATACCCCTTGCATTATCCACCTAAAATATTCTCAAACCCATCAACCCAGCAGCAAGCCTATAAAAGCCCTTAAGGCCCATATAACTTGACACATACACAAAGCTCATGCTTCGGGTAATATCGATCCTTGGATTCTGATATCTAGGTCATTATAACTCTCCCCTTAAGAAAATTGTCCTTAAAATTTACCTTTCAAAAATAATTACGGATAAAGTAGCTTTATGTCTTTTTTGACCTCCCACGTGGCTTCTTCAATCCTATAGTTCCTCTAGAACATTTTCACCAAGGGTATACACTTGTTACGTAATTTTTTGACTCATTTTTCTAAAACTCTTATCGGTTCTTTCTCATAGGTTAAGTAGGTGTTAATCTCAATCTCCTCAAGCGGGGAAACATACAAAGGATTGGAACGGTAATGTCTTAACATAGACACATAAAACACATTATAGATGTGTGACATCTCCAGGGGCAAAAGTTAACCGATAAGTCACAGATCCAACCCTCTCAAGAATCTCATACGGTCTGATAAACCCGGGCTCAACTTGCCCTTTCTCCCAAAGCGGATTACTCTCTTCCACGGTGAAACCTTGAGGAATACCTTGTCACCAACCTTATACTCAATGTGCTTACGTTTTCGATCCGCATAACTTTTTAACGATCAAAAGCTGCTTGCAAACTTTTATTGATTATCTAAACCTTCTCTTCGATTTGTCTAATCAAATCTGAGCCCGCAATTCTTCTTTTATTGAGCTCAGTCTAACACAAGAGTGTCCTACACTTACGTCCATACAAGGCCTTGAAAAGGGCCATTTTGATGTTCGATTGGAAACTGTTGTTATAGACAAATTCAACAAGTGATAGTTGTTATTCCCAAATCTTCTCAAAATCAATGATACAATATCAGAGCATATCCTCTAAGATCTGGATAACTCGTTCAGATTGGCCATCGGTCTGTGGATAGAAAGTTGTATTGAAGTACAACGTGGTGTCCAAAGCCTCATGTATCTTCTTTTATAACCTTATTGTAAAATGTAGATCTTTATCCAATATGATCGATGATGGCACTCCATGCAACCTTACTATCTCTTGGATGTACTACCTTACCAACCTCTTAATCTTAAAATCCATACGCATAGGTAAGAAATGAGCAGACTTGGTTAAACGATCTGCTATAACCCATATAACGTCATGCTTTATTTATGTTAATGGTAACCCTGTTACAAAATCTATGGTCACTTGATCCCACTTTTATTAGGGAATCTAAATAGACTGAAGCAAGCCCGAAGGAACCTGATGTTCAGCCTTAACTTGATGATAAGCAAGGTATCTTGTCACAAACTCGGACACATCTCTTTTTATACTAGGCCACCAATAAAAATGACGAAGGTCTTGATATATTTTATTGCTGCCTGGATGCAAGGTAAACGAACGTCAATGGGCCTCAAGAAGAATACGGTCACGTAAATCTTCGAAAGTCGAAACACACAATCGACCCTTAAAGTACAAGATCCTACCATTTTGTACTTTAAAATCAGATGTCTCGCCTCTCTGAACCAACTCTATCCTTGCCATCAACTCTCCATCTAACACTTGGGTCCTCTTGATATTTTGCACTAAGGTGGGCTTTATATGAAGCTCGGCTAACAACCCACCATCCTCGATCATCCTTAAACGGGCAAACATCTCCCTCAAGTCTCACATTAACTTCCTACTCTAGGCATCAGCCATTATATCAGCTTTATCAAGATGATACTCTATGATGCAATCATAGTCTTTTAGTAACTTAATCCATCACCTTTGCCTCAAATTCAACTCTTTTTGAGTAAAAAGGTACTTCAAACTCTTATGGTCGGTGTAGATGAAATACTTTTCCCCATACAGATAATGTCTCTAAATCTTCAAGGCGAAGATAACCGCTACAAGCAACAAACCATGCATAGGATAATTTTATTCATGAGGCTTAAGTTGTCTTAAGGCATAAGCAACCACCATACCCTCTTGCATGAGAACACAACCAAGCCTATTCAAAGAAACATTACTAAATACAACATAGTTCTTTCTCGGTTCAGGTTGCATCAAAATTAGAGCCTCAGTAAGATAAGCCTTCAATTATTCGAAGCTTTATTATCTTCTCTCATTCCACTCGAATAAAACTCATTTTTGTAACAACTTCATCATAGGTGCGGATAAAATAGAAAAACCTTTGACAAAACGGTGGTAATATCTGGCAATACCAAGGAAACTCTAGACTTTCGCGATATTCCTAGGTGGTTTCTACTCTACCACAGCCTGAATCTTTTACAGATCGATACAGATCCTATCTGCTGCAACAATATGGCCCAAAAATGCCACCTCAGAGAGCCAAAACTCACACTTACTAAACTTAGCAAAAAACTGCCTCTCCCTCATAGTCTGAAGAATAATACGAAGATGATAGTCCTTCTCCTCTTCTGATCTCGAATAAACCAAGATGTCATAAAAAATACCACAAATTGGTCTAGGTAGGGGTGAAAATCTAATTCATCAGGTCCATAAAAGCCGCAGGTTCATTGGTAAGCCCAAATGGCATTACCAAGAACTTATAATGTCTATACCGCGTCCTGGAAGCAGTTTTCTAAACATCCTCTTGTACTATCTTCAACTGGTAGTAACCCGATCTTAAGTAGATCTTCGAGAACATACAGGTACCTCTCAACTGATCAAATAGGTCATCTATCCTTGGTAAGGGATAACAGTTCTTCACCGTTACCTTGTTGAGCTTACTGTAATCCATACACATCCTCATCGACCCATATTTTTTTACAAACATGACCGGTGCACCCCAAGGTAAAATGCTTGGTTGGATGAAACCTCTTTCTAACAACTCTTGAATCTGATTCTTTAGCTCTCTTAATTCTATCGATGTTATGTGTACGGTGTAATGGATATTGATGTCGTGCCACGCATTATATCTATCTAAAATTCTAACTCACGATTTGGAGAGAGTCCGAGTAACTCTTTTGGGAACACATCGACAAACTTTCTAATCTTCCTAAGACTCTCAAGCGTTGGACTCTCAACGCTTGTTTCAACCACAAGAGCCAAAAAGGCCTCACAACTCTGTTAGATCATTCTTTGTGCCGCCAAGGCCAAAACTACATTAGAAAGGTAAGGATTATTCCCACTCTTCACTACCAGCTTTTCCCCATCCAAACAGCGAAGCTAAAGGCTCTTTGCCTTGCACCCCAAACGTATACATGCTTAAACAATCAATCTATCCCTAAAATAGTATCAAACTCTTAAAACGACAATACCATCAAATCGACGAAAAAGATTGAATCCTAAACCTTAATCAAACATCTTCGATACACCTTATCCACCAAAACATCATACCCCAAAACACTGGTCACGCAGACTCCAATCTCAAGATCCTCAATAAGAATACCCTACTGTTGGGATATTCCACTATAGATGTAGGAGTGGGTAGACCACAAATCTACAAAAACAATTATAAGAACTGAAAACAAGGTAAACGTACCTGAGATAACATCAGTAACCTCATAGTCCTCTTGGGCCTTGACTGCATACTGTCTCGTTGGTGCCCTAGCAGTAGACTAAATTGTACCCCTACTCTAATTTCTGAAAATGTGGCTCGCTCCTCCTCTAGCAAAGCCTTGACCCATTTGAGCTAGATGAGAGGTCCTTTAAGTCTAAACTGGGTAGTAATAACAACTGTCAGATAATCCCTCATAAAGTGGTTCGGTGAACCACACTCAAAGTAAACTCTGGATGTCCCCCCACACCTATCTCTATGCCTACATCTACGCTAATCATAAATTGGTGTGCTCATACTCTTCGTGAGCCCTCTGGACTTATCATGACTGAAGACGATGAAGGCCTCATACGGCTAGCAGACTTTGACCTATGGTCTGATCTCAAATTCTGGTTTGAAGCTCATCTACCTTGGTTCCAACAATTCATATTCCTCCCAAAATAAGATTGTGAGTTGTTAGAGAAGTTTTGAGTTCTTCCACTCGATCTCTTTTGCCCACCAAACGGGTCATAGGTCAAACCTTGTACTTGCTCAAGCGACTTGGCACTAGCAATCAACTCTGAACACATTTTTGGTGGGGCAGTAGTCAAGTAGGTCTTAATTTCCTTCCTCAAACCTTTCAAAAACTTCTTACACCTCATTTTCTCGGTAGCAACCAACTCAAGGGCATAACTACTCAACTATAGGAATTCTTGATCATATTCAAAGACTGACCGATTCTCTCAGACCAAATAGTTGAACAATCTCTTAAACTATCAATGTAGACTTCTCCCAAATATTTTTTCTCAAATTCTTCCAAAAAGTTGCCATGTAGGTTGGTTAAGATACCAACCCAACTCTGCAGTCTTCCACAATTCTCGAGCATTCTCCTTCAACATGGAAAGAACACATGTTAACTTGTCCTTAGATCTCAACTTCATCTGATGTATGATCTAATAAGTGTCCCTCAAACAATGATCTGCCTTAACTAGATTATCTTGTCCTTATCCAAAAAGTCTATAGCACCATGGCAACGCACCCTCCCAATCGATGCCTCGTAAGGAGTAGCTGAAGGCCTAGGTATGACCCTCGCAATCCAGTGAAGGGTATGGTAAAGATGAGAGAAATAATTGGCCCCTCTACCCCTATCATCCTCTGACATCCTCTCCAAACTAAGAATGTAGTCCTCATCATAGCTCACCTCACGTGAGCTCCAACTCTCCTCACGACCACGTGCCCTCCTTGGCATAATTTCTTTCTGCACAAGTAACAATCAGGGTTACACCATCAAATACACAGCTTAAATAAGTACGACTTTGACTTATGGGAAACGTATTCTCTAGTCACCTATACAACACTCTAAACACCTTCGAGGCTTCCTAAAACCGGCTAAACCTAGGCTCTAATACCACTATTGTAATATCTCCAACCTGGATGCCATAAAATGGGCCTCAAGACAAATTACAAAATCGTAAAATTTCACAACTAAATTTAGCCCAACACATTCATTTTATAAAATTTATCAAGTTCAAATATTTGACTTAAACAAAATAGTTAAAACGTTAAATGGGAGCTTCATTTAAAATTACGTAATTAAAAGTATTTGACTTATAATTTAAAATATAAAATAAGATACAATACAAACATAGGGTCCTACGAATACATAGCCCAAATAATCTAAATATTGTACTTGGACATAGGTCGATGTTGAAGTCCTACTCCAATGGTGCTCTGATGATACACGTAACCAACTAACATGCGAATAGAAACAACGATTTTGAGCATTGAGCTAACGAAACTTAGTGGATATACTTCCACTCAACCATGCTTCATGCAAATCATAAATAAGGGTATGTAGCTAAAGAATGATATGTGGCAATATAATACATGTGGCACTACCTCTAGCCGCCACAATATAATACATGTGACGCTACCTCTAGCCGCCTAAACACATAGCAAGCAAACAATGTAATAACCTCACATAAAATACATGCACCATACCAATAAACCTGGAGTGAGACCCAGTATCACAAAGCCTCAGGAACGTACACTCACACTCAAAATCTCTCATCGAGTATCATCGAATGAGGCCCGATGTCATACAACCTCAGGAATGTACATTCGGGAGCTTACCTCTTAGTGTTGCAACACTCTCAGTGGGTATCTAGATCCCATCAACAAAGCGGCCCAATCACACAAGTGCCCTTACTTGGCACGTAGCAATACACGATCTACCAAGGATCCCTATGTTTTGCTATTACAAACAAATCACTTAGCATTTATCGCGTTATTACTCATTATAGTCATAAATGAGGTTAAAGTCTCTGTTTCTTAGTTTTACTATTCATTTTACCACATTTGAGGCCCATTGGGCCTTAATCCCCAAATTATAGGCCCCTCAAACTCAAAAATGTAATTTATGGGTAGAATACTCAACGAGTATCGATACCCACTTTTGAGTATCGATACATTCATGTGGGTACCAATACCTACTTATGCGTACCAATACTCAGCTTATTCATGCTGAAGGGTTTAACCAAAACCCTGTATCGATACATGAGGTCGTATACCGATACTCCATTGGTACCAATACGCCTCCAAGCATACTGATACCCAAAATTGTTACTAAAATTTGGTGAAATAAGGGGTACCGATACCCCCTTAGGCGTACCGATACGCCCTTACGACATAGCTTATTTTCATCTATTTTAACACAGGGTACCGATACGCGTTCAACCCATATCGGTACTCAAACCCAAAATTCATATTATGAAATTTATAAGTTAATTCACCAGCCCCTAAAAACCCAAGTTGAGGTCTCAAAACATGTCTTCATGTTATGGATAGTGATTTAAGTGATTCTCTACCATTTTTAAGCCATTTTAACAACAATTTCAAGAATTGCCATTAAAGAGATCTCAAGCATTCATACCACCAAAATATCACACAAGCAATAAGTAATCAAATTGATGATTTCCAGGAACACATGTGAGTTAGTAGTGTACTAACCTTGATTCCTACAATAGAGAATGAATCTCCCAACCCAAGCTTCATTCTTCCCTAGGTCCTTAGAAGCGCCCCACTTCTTTAACTACAAGAAAATGCTGTAAGATAAGTTACAACACTATTGGGAGATTAAAATGAGCTAAAGATATGTTTCAAAAATAAGAATTGGGGTTAAAACCCCCAATCCTGCTCATCTTCCTCAACCCCCACCAAAACCCACTTTCTTTTCACCTCCACTATTCCCCTTCAAACTTACCTTGTTAGATAGAGTCTTAGGTGATGATCAACTTTCCCTTAATCACAAATATGAGATTCCACAAGAATTGGTAAAGATCACACCTTTGGATCCCATCAATAAAGTGACCCAATCACACAAGTGCCCTTACTTGGCACGTAGCAACACACGATCCACCAAAGATCCCTATGGTTTGCTATTACAAACAAATCACTCAACATTTATCGTGTTGTTACTCATTATGGTCGTAAATGAGGTTGAAGTCTCGGTTTCTCAATTTTACTATTCATTTTACTGCATTAGAGGCCCATTGGGCCTTAGTCCCTGAATTATAGGTCCCCCAAACTCAAAAATGTAATTTTTGGACAAAATGCCCAACGAGTACTAATACCCACTTCTAAGTATCGATACGTTCCTGTGGGTACCGATGCTCACTTATGCGTATCGATATTTAGCCTATTCATGTTGAAAGGTTTAACCAAAACCCCGTACCGATATACGAGGTTGTATACCTATACGCCACTGGTACCGATACGCCCCCAGGCATACTGATACCCAAAATTGTTATTGAAATTTGGTGAAATAAGATGGTATCGATACCCCTTAGGCATAATGATATGCCCTTACGACTTAGCTTGATTTCATCCATTTTAACACGGGGTATTGATAAGCGTTCAACTCGTATCGGTACTCGAACCCAGAATTCATATTTTAAAATTCACAAGTCAATTCACCAGCCTCCAAAAACCCAAGTTGTGGTCTTAAAACATGCCTACAAGTTACAGATAGTGATTTAAGTGATTCTTTACCATTTTAAGCCATTTTAACATCAATTTCAAGAATTGCCATTAAAGAGGTCTCAAGCATTCATACCACCAAAATATCACACAAGCAACAAGCAATCAAATTGATGATTTCTAGGAACACAAGAGAGTTACTAGTGTACTAACCATGATTCCTACAACAGATAATGAAGCTCCCAACCCAAGCTTTCTTATTCCCTAGGTTCTTGAAAGAGCCCCCAACTTCTTTAACTACAAGAAAATATTGTAAGATGAGTTACAACACTATTGGGAGATTAAAAGGAGATACAAATATGTTTCACCAACAAGCAATGGGGTTAAAATCCCCAATCTCGCTCGTCTTCATCAACCCCCACCAAAGCCCACTTTCTTCTCACCTCTACCATTCCCCTGAAAACTTACCTTGTTAGATAGATCCTTAGGTGATGATCAACTTTCCCTTAATCACGAATCTGAGTTTTCTACAAGAATTGGTAAAGATCACACGTTTTCTTAGTTTTTCTTTAGAGAAAATAAAGGGAGGGGTGAAGAACCACCAATGGAACAAGATGATATCATCTTCCCTTTACAATCTACAGAAAAATTAAAAAACGTAGCTTTTCCTATCTCATCAAAAGGGTAATTACATCCATGCCCTTGTATCTTCCACTTAAAACATTCTCAAGCACACAAAAGCTCTCAATTGTCACATAACTTGACCCATACTCGAAGCTCATGTTTCGAGTAATACTAACTCTTAAATTCCAAAGTTCGGGTCATTACACACAGAGTAGTTTGTTTGCACAAATAAAGTTAACTAAAACCCCACACACTTGAATAAAAAGATTACAATGAAGAACTCTCAAGTGGGTTTACCAGAATTTGACAAATTAAGCTCAAGGATGTCAGATATGTGCTTGAATGCTTTAGAATTGTTGACTTGTTATTGAATAAGCTTTGGAGACTTGATTTTATACCCCCTTATTGATTTCTATCCATTTGGGTGGTTGGGATATTGAATAGAGTCGTTAGGCTACAAATTTCCTATAATAAATGATGTATGATAACATTGGGTATCCGTACATGAACATCCGTATCGGTCCCTGCCCAAAATAGAGATAGCTATTGCAACAAAGGGGTACCAGTACGCGGAAAGGAAGATCAATACATAGTGAAGATTTAACAAAGGGTTTTGGTACAGGCCGTACCACACCGATACTCATTTTGCTCATTAGAATCTTTAGAACATTTTGCTAAAACACCGTATTGGTACGTGTATAGCTGTACTGGTACGCATATCAAAATCTTTAAATTTTGGTTCCAAGAAATCTAACAAGCTAACGATCAAAACGATTATTTAAAAATATTTTAAAATTCTTAATCCATGTACTGGTATGTCTTAGGTCGTACCAGTACCTATAGTACAATTTGGTTAACAGTTTCAAAAAGTTGTACCGGTACGCGTAAGCCATTAAGCATAAGGTTGGTTTTTATTAATGAAAACTTGTACCAGTACACCATAGGCCGTACCGGTACTCAGTTACCAAATTAGCTGGATGAGTACCAAAACACTTAGAAAATATTTGGGGATTCAAAAGTTGACTTAGAAAATAGTTTAAGTTCAAATGATTGTCAATTTTGTGAGTGAACATAAGTACCTTAAAATTTATTTGCTTACAATTAAGTCATTGTTATATCAAAATCAAATATAGGTTTAACAAAATTAATACATAGATCCTTTAAATATGGTTTGTAATGTTATATTAAAAAATTATTCAAACAAGTATAGAATATAATCATGTCCTTATATGTCATTTTGCTTGTTTGAATAATCAAACAGCTATCAGCTATTAGTTAATTTTACCAAACACTTTTATACAATCAGCTAATAAAATCCGCTAATCAAATCAGCTTTCAGCTAATGTAATTCGCTATCAGCTATCCGCTAATTGCCAAACAAGGTCTTTTTTGTTTTGAATTTGTTAATGGCTATGTTTGGTAAACATCGTTTTGAGTTAAAATTAGAGGTTTAACCAGTCAAATCCACTATTTTAGATGTTTGGTGAATAGATGATTGTAATAGTGAATTGGGGGTGAAACCTCTCATATTGAAAAAGCTGCTAATATGAGCTTTTTGAAAGTAGAGGTTTTGGCATAAGAGTTATGAAGACTCTTTTACCCTTAACAATTACAAATAATCTCCAAATAACCTAAATTTAACCTTTCCGATTTTCATTTAAATATGCTCAATAATGTTATATTGATTTTCGAACTTATTGATAAAACATGGGTTCTAAGACTCAAGCTCCATTGGCTGGGTAGACAATTGCATCAATGAAGGATTTTGGGGATTAAACTGATATAATTTTTAAATTTAGAGGTTTGAAGTAGTTGAATTAATTCGATTTAGGACTAAATAGGTTGATTGTGTAAGTAAAGAGGACCAGATTTATTATGCAAATTTAGTTAACTGTCAAATTAACAATTCCTTTAATAATTAACGAGCAACGACTTTGTTGAAACAAAATTGAAAGTTCAGTGACCTAATTGATAATTTTTTTAGTGGTTAGAATGAAATCTACTCTATAATTCAGTGACTATAAAAGTAGTTTACATGATAATATATAGTGAAATAATCATTCATGTTGGAATAAATTTTATTTTTGTTACTAATGTCTAAAAAGTTAGAATATAATTACTAATTTTACCGATTTAAAAAGGGTCAATCAACCATTAGCTTTAGTGGGAATATCGAAATGATGACTTGTCATATTAATGAAGGTTTAATAGCTAAAATATCATTTTAGTAATTTTAAAAAATTTTAATTATAATTGAAAACTTTCAAATTTTCTAAAAATATAAAAGAACCTTGAAGTTTTGTGTGAATTTTTAAAAATCACATAATAATATAAGTTAAAATAATAATAAGCATAGGAAATAAAATAATAATATAACAATATAAAATAATGCAAATGTAGAAGAGAGAAAAAATTGTGCTATTGTAATGAACTGAAGGAAATTGGAAAAATTAAAGAATAAAAAATCAATTAATTCATGTTAAAAAGGGTGAAATTACAAGAATTAAAAAGCAGGGGACCGCGAAAATAATTTACCCAAGAGATCAATATTCAATATTGTGCAGATCAAGCAAATCCTGATACACATGTCAAGTCATAGGTCAAGAACTATGGTGGTCTCCTCACCGTCCTCGTGTCTTCCACCAATGGCCAGTGGTAAAGTCTTTGTTTCTTCAGTTTTGCTCACTTAATTTCACTAAATCTTTTCACACTACAGTTTTTCGGTGTCTCTCTTTGGTTTGCAAGTGAGGTTCTTTATAGGGGAAAGCTATCAAATTTTTGGGTTATATGATAAAGTTTGATTTTAATCGGGGATAGGGATAATGTTGTGATATGAGGACAAAGGAATGAGTTTGATTTAAATTAAGGATAAGGACAAGGTTATGATAGGATGATAAAAAGATGTGTTTGATTTGAATTGAGGATAGGTAAATTTAATCTCAGACAAAATACGTGTCTACAAGCCTCTTTGACCATTGTTGTGAAATAGTAATAAGGCAATGACCAAGAGACATGAATTTTGTCCCTTGTGTCTGAATTCAAGATGATTTGCTCCTCCAAACTGAGGAGACATGACTCATATAAAATGGCTTGCCCCTTCAACTTGAGGCAACGATTTTTTTTTGAAAAGTTGATCGCTCCTTCAATTATAAGCGATAAGAGCTGTCTTCGATCATCCAACTTGAGCCCCTAAAACTTTGAGAAAATCAATCCTTCTATTTGAAGCAGTGCAGGATGTTTTTGGTCATCCAACTTGAGGCTTGATAACTCTGTGGAAAACCTATATTTCATACATTTTTTAAGTTATCGTATGTATTCAAGCTCATATAGTTGCATTTGGGACTATTTTGCATACATTTAAGGAGTTTATTCTTGAGCTTAATCGTTTCATATATATATTGGTGCTTTTAATGGGAAGTTTAGTGTTTTCGATGATGTTTGTGCAGGAATCAGAAATTGAGGAAATTAGAGGCACGCTGGAGCATTGTTAAGCACTCTCTCGTGATGGATTACAAATGCCACATCATTGCTGGGAATCTAGAGATGAAACCTTTATCCTTTGACATCATTAAATGCGTGACCCCCTCTCTTTTTTTGAGCCATTACATGCGTGAAAAGTGAAGATCTTTTTTAATGGACCACATGCCATATTAGGGCAGAAAACCCTAGGAGAGCTGCCTCTATATAAAGACAAGAAGGGTAACATTTAACGCAAGCCGAAATGGAGAAAACAAGCTTTTTTGTCTTCACCCTTGGAGAACCACCATTGTTGAAGTTAGAGATGAGTCTCTAAGCATTGCAAGCTATTGAGAGAGGCTTGGGGAGTTTGGAAACGCTGCATTGAAACTTATAGAACAAAGGAAGATTCTTAGGACACTTCAATTCTTTTCTTTGTAGCTTTATTTTCTGCCATGATTTCATACTTTATTTGGATGGATGATTATTGCTCAGACATGAGATAAATTCTCTTTGGTTGTGTTTATTGTTTTATACTTTGTTTGATTATTGCTTAATGCCATAGCATTCTTTTTGCTTATTTATTTCGTTCATCGTTCTTAATGCTTAGTCTTGTAAGAGCTAGCGAGAGCACCCATTGGCTATGATTTGTGGCTTAATATCGAGAGCGTTAAGTTAGATCGTGTAAACAGTGGAGCTTAAGCTGTTAACTTGAGTTCTAATCCTGCTTAGACATAATATCGAGAAAGTTAAGTTACATCGTATGGACAATATTTTCTTCTACTTTTTCCTACAACATTACTTTATTGTTCTTGCCATCATATCTTTATTTTGCTATTCATTATCTATATTCTTTCTGTGCGGTTACTTTGAGTTTATCACTCCAATCCCCGTGGACACGACACTCGATACTCATTATTATTTTACTTGTACGACGGGTATAATTACTCTAATTGCGCATACTATATTTCATACATCAAGTTTTTGGTACAACTGTAGGAGATTGACAATTGGTGATTATAGCTTAGTAGTTGCACTTTATTTTATTTTATTTATAATTTATAATTTTTATTCTTTTCTTTTTTTAGGTGTGTTACGTGTGCATGACCCGAAGCACACCTCGAGAAGAGCCTCTCTATCTAGTTGAACCTGAAATTGAGAGACTTTTCCGTGCTAGACAACAAGACCAAAGAGCCATGAAAAATCGTGGTCAAAATAGTGGTAATGAAATTGAAGATCCAGATGTTGGAGCACATGGGAACGAATGAGTGGTAGTTTGAAGAAGTCCCATTCATGATAACTTCACACCTATTCTAGATGATTTAACTTCAGGGATCATCGTGCCAGAAATTTAGGTTGCTCAATTTGAGCTAAAGCATGTCATGTTCAACAAGATAAACACTTTTAGACAGTTTAGTGGATCACCAAAGGAGGTTTCAAAAGAGCACATTTGAGCCTTCTTGAAAGTGTACGAATGCTTCAAGCAACATTAAGTGCATGAAGATGTTCTACAGCTAAAACTATTTCCCTACTTTTTGAGAGTTAAAGCTCGAGCATGGTTGAAGGGAGTACCCACGGGATCTATTGAGACATGGAAATATTTTTACAAAAGATTTTTGCTTCCATACAACCCATCGAATGTGAGCACCCAGTTGCGGAGTGGCATCATAGCATTCCGACAGCATGATGACGAGTCCATATACGAATGTAGGGACATATATAAGGAGATGCTTAAAAAATGTTTAATTTATGGATTATTGGCTTCAAGTTGTGATGTTTTACAATGGTGTTAATTCTCCAACAGGATGATGATTGATTCTTCGGCCAATGATATATTTTTGGACAATGATCCTCAAGAGACATTCGAGATTCTTGATCAGATAGCCAACAATGATTATCAATTCCCTACAACTAGGTTAAGCACTGTAATTAAATCTTCAAGAACTCTCCACTTGGACGAATCTCAGTATGTAGGCACAACTATTCACATAACAAACATGCTCAAGAACCTTCAACAACCATGTGCAGTTTGAGATGTAATGGTTGCCAATTCTGCTTGTGAGCATTGTAATGGTGAATATTCACTATAAAAAATGTACATATACTGACAGAAAAAAAATCTTTGGTATAGACAATATATATAGACAAAAAACAAATTATCAATAAAAGTTTTGATTTTTATAGACGGATATATTATTCGTCGTTGTAGACAAAATTTATATCGACGAAAGATAAAAACTGTCGATATAGATATAATTTATATTGACGAACAATAGTAACCGTCAGTATAGGTAAACCATATACCAATGGTTGATTCTATATGTCGATATAGATATAGTTTTCATCAATGAAAAATTATATGTCGGTATAGGTTATAGAGTGTATCAACTATTGAATATGTTTGTCGGTATAGGTAAACTATATACCGACAAATTTTTTCTACCGTCGGTATAGGTAGGTTTAAAATTTTCACGGGATCTAATTTTATAATAACCAAAAAAAATAAAACGAAAATCCCTAATTCTTATCTTCACCTTCGCTTTTTCTCTTCTCTGACTACCTCATTCTGTTCACCTTCGGTCCTTCTCTTCTTCGTCTACCATTGCTTCGTCTACCGTCACACCAGCCTTACCCTCCCTCCCTCCCTCTCTCTGTATGCTTCTCTCCTATACAAGGCATTAGAGAAGAAAGCTACTATTTCGTTTCCTCTTCTATCTCTATCTCTCTTCTTTTCAATAACAATGTTCAAATCTTTTTATTCGTTGTGAAGACTTGGCTTTCAGGTATTGCATCTTCTATTTATTCATTTAAAGCTTCATTATTTCTTTACTTTTCCATACTTTAACTGATAATTTTGGCAATTTCTTAGAATTTGGATTTAATTTTGATACTATTGAATACCCTTTTGTTCTTTGTGCTGAATTAGCGGCGGGTTTTATCTAAAAGTGGAGCAACGTTGGTTATATCCATTTCTTAATACAAAGTTTTGTAAGATCACTAATCGAAACAATAAAAAAAGAAATATAAATAGAGCAAAGGGGACCTCAAAAAATCTCATCTGATCACAGAGAGAGCCAAGATAATTTTTCATTCGATAAGTGTTTCAACAACCTTTCAAACTTAACATAAGACTGGTAAACGACATCGTTTTACCTAGCTGCTCTATTAGGCCAAAATGACCCGTTTCATTAAAGTAAATAAAATAACAAAAATTAAGGATAAATATAACGACACTCTTCACTTTCACTTTGGTCTGTTACAATACTCCATGCTTTGAAAATAATCCTTGACCTCAAGGATTAAGAAAGGGAATAGAATTCAATGTGTAACCCCCTCGACCCGGCCTAGACGCCCGACCGAACAAAGTGAGCTACATTAGGTTTGCCGAAGCAAGCCGGAGAAAGGTTACAAAAAGTCGGTCCATTTTTTCTCTTTTATCTTGTCTAGATGCCAATTATTAATTTTACATGTACGTACTAGCAGCGGGTGAAATATTTGAGAGAAACGAATCACAGAAAGACAGCCAATTGCATCACATTCATTATGAGGACTAAAACGTAAGTACTTTAAATTATAGGACCAAAATTGAAATTAAGATTACCAATCCTTAATTAGTCCATTTACATGCCCACATATCAAATTTTAGGTCAAGATGATCAACCAAGCTCATACAATTGCATTCACAAAACTTAGGGACTAAAATGCAAGAAAACAAAACTGAAATGCATGACATTACCTATAAAAACTGCCACCCGTATCGATACGAACTCAGCCGTACCGATACGGTATAATCACCAGTACCGGTACACGATTTACCGTATCGGTACGCCACGTCAGCTTGCAAAATATTAAAGTCGTACCGGTACGCACCCTTAGTGTTCCGGTACACGGGTTTTCCTTCAAAAAGTGAATTTCCAGTAATGAGTACCCGTACCGGTACACCCTATCCCGTACCGGTACGCCAAACTTAATTTGCTTATTTGTACTGGTACTTCAATGCCCGTACCGATGCTGACTGCTCTGTTTTGCCTAGCCGTACCGATACGGTCTCATGCGTATCAGTACACATAGGCCTGTAATGTCATTTTCCTCAGATTTTTCACTCAAATCTTGATGCATTTAGATCCTAGCAACTTGCATACATGGATATAAACATTCAACAATACATATATCAACACTTGCACCATGGTTTAGCAACAAAACATGCTTATGCTACCATATAGATTACTCAAGAGGCATGCTCTCTAAAACACTCCACCAAACATTCCAAAGTGCTCAAATAAACATTTACCATCACAAGCATCATTCCAATATCACTTCAATACCCAATTCAACATATTAAGCTCATCAAAGCATGCCATCCAAGCAAAACCATCTAGATGCATACCTAGGTAACCACACAACATCAACCATAGATAACGATGCACAATACGCATAACAACATCAATCAAACTCCAAAATTACAGCATTACACATGCTCAAAACTAGGGAAAATGGAGTTACATATCCTAAAATCCATGGTAAACACATTGCCTTTTTAACCGAAAGTATAAACTGAGTCCATACTCAAACTAGTCCTTGTCCTTGGATCACTTTAGCCTTGCCCTTGCAGCCCCAAACTTTAATGCTCTGCGTTATTAGGTACAAGAGAGCGTAAGAACACTTGATTAGTGAGGATGCTCATAAAACAATGATGCAATTAAAACCTTGAAAGTCAAACACTTGCTTTCAACTCATGCTTACGACTAAAGCATTAAAACGATTTGCCATGCGTAAACCCCAAAGCATTAAATCATATACCATGCTTAGATCCCAAAGCATTAAATCATAAACCATGCTTAGATCCCAAAGCATTAAATTATAAACCATGCTTAAATCCCAAAGCATTAAATCATAAACCATGCTTAAATCCCAAAGCATTAAATCATAAACCATGCTTAAATCCCAAAGCATTAAATCATAAACCATGATTAAATCCCAAACATTAAAAATAGGTACAACATAAGAACTCTCATATATTGGCAATATAGTGACCCCAGATAGTTGACCACTATCCTTGATTAGCCGACCGCTAATCTTAGTTAACCGACCGTTAAATTTACACATCGGATACACAGATCTCCCTTAATGACCGACCATCATCAAGACTATACCATGCCGACCGCATGAGTTATCAACCTTGCCGACCACAAGCTTTACATGCACTGATTTCCCTTAATGACCGACCATCATCAAGATTACACCATGCCGACCGCATGAGTTATCAACCTTGCCGACCACAAGCTTTACATCAACAAGGGAAACCGACCACTCAACCCAAGTGATAACAACATAGTCTAAGTAGCCGACCGCTATACCTCAAGGACCCTTAACCACAATCGATTTTTAAACATATTATAGTGCACTTTATCCTATGACATGCCAACTATATCCGAATGTCTTCTCACCTTTTCACATAGCCAATATATCATTTACAAAACCCTTTACTCACTGTTTTACAATGCATTACACAAAATCCCCACATATGAAATCCGCATTGCCATAGCAATACCACATTCCCGACCAGAATAAAACCAATGCTCACTAGCATTTAATATACTTTTAAGCCATTGCATATGTACTTTAAAATCATGCATTTATAGTAAGTAAAACAAACCATGTTTTCGACCAAAATATGAATCACACATGCTCATATTCGAACCGATATTAAAGAGCAAAGGAGGGGAACTTATTTCCAAGCTTAGGTAAGTGTTTCAAACTTAACCTAAACTTCCAAAACCACTTTCAAACCTTTGAAAGACTTTTAAAACCGTTTCCACTCACCGATTTCACTTCGCTTTGCTTGCTACTGCAAAACAAGCTCTCGGCAAGCCTCAAACCACCTCAAGATGCTACGTCTTGATTATCCCCTGGCTTGGCCACACAAAATCAGAGGAAACATGCATTAAAATGCATCCAACTCTCTGTTTCAAACCAAAATCTCGCAGCTCTCAAGATGCCCACTCAAAACTCATCCGAAAATTACTAAAATCAACCTCAAGCACTTCTCATTCTTAACCCAGCCATAACATAACGATTCAATACATCAAACTTCATCAAATAACATCTAAAAACCCTTTTTACAACATCATTTTTCTTCCAGCAATGATTAACCTCCAAAAACCATTAACTAACAACCTAAGCAATTAGAGATTCAATCAAATTTCGGGATTCCATTATTAAAAACAACTTATCCACATTATAATACATCCATAACAAGATTGAAATCAATTCTCAACACCGGAAAAACAAATCCAATTCGAAAATCACAAGATTCCATAAATTAAACCTCAATTAAGCAAAATTCCACAATTAATCAATTAAAATCCATTAGAAAACATATATAAAGAGTCATGAACTTGGGAATTTCAGTAAAGAACCTTTCATTAGAGGAGAAGAACGAAACTTACCCCAATGAGTGAGTTTCCCCTTAATTGGATGTTTTCCTCTTGAAAAACAATGAGATTCAATAAGATTTTTGGAAAAACAAGTAAAAAAATCATTTAGCAAATCAAAGAATTAAGAAACAAGATCATTACTTTGAATCTTTGATAAGAAAAAGAGTGTTTGGCTGAGAGTATTTTGAGAGAAAATATGAGAGAAAGAAAGTTACGTCAAATTGTGATTTGGAAAAATAACCAACTTTTTAACTAAATCCTTTTTAATTTCTTAATTAAAACTCTTTTAAAATAATCCTAATTAAGAGAAAACTCAAATTAGACCAAATGGTAAAATAGCTCCTTAAAGATTCAAAGTTTTGACTCTTTACAAAACAGTCACCTTTAAAAACAGTTTTCAAAAATTGCATTTTGGTCACTAATCAAAATGTCACCCTTCCAAAGCTCATTTTCCAAAATTGCTTTCACCAATATTTTTAATATATTAAAATATGATTTTTAAACATTTTTCCATATTTTTATCTTTTAGAAAAATATTTGTTCCCGAATCCGACTCGAATCTCTAATCCGGTCCACCGGTCTGACTAACTAGCCTTAAAACCACTAGGCCCAAAACCGGGGCGTTACACAATGTCTCAGAATTCTCTTTAAATGATTTGACCAAATATCTCCATGTTCTCTTTTCTCCTTAGCTACATTTGGCTCAAGCAACAACAATAAGGCCTTTCTTACAAAATCGTTCAATATTTCCATCGCTAACAACTGATTCACTGTCAGATCAGAGTCCATGTATTTTTCATCCCAAAATTTTTGCTCCATGAACCCAACATTGCCTCAACACCAGTAAAAGTAGCTGGTTTGTGCACAACTAGCAGAAAAGTAGTGGTTGCACCAGACGATAACTTGGTAAATAACTTCTTTACTTGCTCAACAACTTCCTCATGCTTAACAGCCCCAGAAACGGCAATGGCCATTTCCCTCCTCAGCTTGTCTTTCTCAACAATTAGAACAAGAGGGTTTGCAGTCCCAACATGAAACTCACAGTTCAATGTGCGACCTTGTGAAGTTCCTCCGAGTTTTCCAGCAGCTATAAATTTCCGTATTCTTCCATGAAAATCAGATAACCCATAAAGATCTTCATCAATAATTGTTTGCACCCGGATAACATCAAAGTTCTCATCACTGTAATTCCACCAAGACAATGTTGTTAACCAACTCACATAGTTACAAGTTCCATTAAATTCTCCTGAATCGGCGTCTAACAATTGTAGTTTTGTTAGCTTCTCTTCTATAACTTGCAAGACATGATGTGAGCATTTCTCTACTTTTGGTTCAAGTTTTTCCCTAAACTTTGCAAAAAATACAATTTTATCATCCGTTTCCAGCACAAATTCCTTTCTTATTGTCGTCAGCTGCTCATTCAACAAGTAGTTGTGTTGTTCACCGCCTGAATTTTCCTCAATGGTTTTCCTAATTGATTCCTGTATATTGCTGATTTTCATTTCTTTTTTGATAAACTCCAGTGTGAGTTGCAATCGCTTATGCACATTCAACTCTTCAAGAACTAGCTGTCATTGCAGTTTGTTTGCATCATATATTGGAGCTCCAAAATCTTCTAATTTTGAAAAAATATAAATCACCTATATGTTGACTATATGTTTGAACATGATCTCTTAAAAGAAAACTAGTTTTTAGAACATCCCTTAGGATTGACATAACCACAATAAATGTTGCCTTTGTGACATCTTCCTTCTTGTCATCAAATTTTTGCTTGGAATAATCAAGTACAACATTGATTCTACATCCAATAAATATCTTTACATTGCTAGAGAGAATACCAGGATCAAACAGTTTAGATTGGATGAAAGCATGAGTCGGTAACACTCGCTACCTATTCTGTAAGAGTACATGTAATTTTGAGCCGTTTCCACCACCCATAGTATTAAATACCGAAAATCCTTGCAACCCTGTGAACATAAAAGCACCACTCTTTAGGGGATCCAAACAATTCCCAGAAATTGAAAACCTCGCAAAAAACCATCATCACCCATAGTAATCACCCTGGTCCACATGTCAGTCTCAACATCAAACCATGTAGAGATCATCATAAAGATTTTGAGGATCAAAATTTTCCCCAAAAATAAGTAAATTCTTGCCAAACGCAACTGTGGAATGACCAGCATGGGTTGACAATATCTGGCTTGAGGTAGTTAGTTGTTTCCATGCAAGAGTATCGCCAAAAACAAACAAACTGTCACCAACAATAGTACGACTATGGTTGTCTCTTGGGCGCGGTAGTGTGCCTTTAGTACAGGTAGATGCCATGTCTGCTTAGATTCCCCTATTTAACTTTTATCTCCTATTAGCAACTTTTTATCCATTAATAGTAGCCTAAAGCCGTATGGGTCCTTCTCCAGAACAAGCTCCCAAATAGGATTTGTTGTAGTTATGTCCTCACCCTTCCTCATTACCCTTTCATCGAACACCTGGACTGCGCCTAAATCCACTTCCTTAGCCACCACCAGTGAATCATCTTCCAACACTACGCCCTGAATTGGTGACCATCCCAATAGTCCCTTAGCCAAGTCCCCACACCCCTCAGAAACTGTAGCATTGTCTTGTTGTTGTTCTAACAAACCCTTAGTTGAATAATCTTCTAATAGTGTTCCAATTGAATCCTCAATACCAATAATGTCAAATTTCTCATTTGTTCTCATAGACAATTTGTCGAACACATGGTCTTCAACAGTGACTGTTAACAACAGATTTTGTTTCGGCTCAACCAAATCAGACATGGTTGATGCTTCATTCAACGTCTGGTCTATCTTGGGGGTTGAGACTTCTTGATTTCCAAACTCCGGCATTAAATCTTGCTTCCTTTTCTTACCCGAATGGCCCAACACTTCATCAAATGCTTTATTCACTATAGAAGTGATTCCCTCCAACAATTCCTTCACAAATTCATCAGTAAATTCTCTCATTTTGATAAATGCAGTCAAGATCGTGGTCTCTGATACTTTTGTAAGATCACGAGTTGAAACAAGAAAAAAAAAAACAGAAATGTAAAGAGAGCAAAGGGGGAGCTCAGAAAATCTCCTCTGATCACAAAGTGAGCCAAGACAATTTTTCATTCGAAAAGTGTTTCAACAACCTTTCAGACAGGTAAACGACATCGTTTTATCTAGCTGCTCTATTAGGCCAAAACGACCCGTTTCATTAAAGTAAATAAAATAACAAAAATCAAGACTAAATATACGACAGTCTTCACTTTCACTTTGGTCCGTTACAAGTTTCTCCTTGTTAATATGGTAGATTTTTATGCATATCATTATTTTCAATTCTTTCCGGGTTTGGGATTAACGAGTTGTTTAAGTGAATTAGAAGTGTGATTATCTATGATGGTGAAATTTAATCGATTCTGATTTTTGGGCAATGAAATGTATTGTGGTGCCACGTTTTGTTTGTAAATGTGCTTGATTCTTGTGCTTGTTATTTGTGGAGATGTGTTCCCATTATAGCATAAACTGATGGCGTTGTAGATAGTGTTTTAAATGTGCTTGTTATTTGTGAAATTTATTGCGAGAGTCTGAAGTTTGTTCATGAATTAATGTACAAAGCTACCTATAAGTTTCAGAGAGAGAAGAGGAAGATTGTTAATGGAGATGATCTGCTGTGGGCTATGGCGACTTTGAGGTTTGAAGATTACATTGATCCACTTAAGATTTATCTTTTCCGGTATAGAGAGGTGATTATCTCCAAGCTCTTCCATTCTTATTTCTTGTAACCAAAAAAAATCATAATAGTTTTGGATCTTAAATTGTGTTGGGTGAATAATTCAACTGGATTTCCTTATTTATAGTTTAATGGGCATTTGAGTGTGACAATCTTATACATAATACATCTGTTCATTGAATTTCATTTTAGAACCCAAATTGTTATCATCCTATATGATAAATAATAGTCTATGTGAAACATTGGTAAAGAAATTTAGCTTATGGATGGTAAAATATGTGAATCATCTAAGTTTTGTTCTTTTATGTGTGATTTCCCTGCAACGAAGGGATTAAATGCTTTGGTACTCTCTGCTTTTATTGCTAAGTTTTTAATAAACTGATTGACTCTTTTTTTTGGTCTTTCTGGTGCTTTTTATGACCAATTGGGAAATTGTAGATGGAGGTGAGTTAAGACTTTCTACAAATATTGTTGCAACTTTATTAAATATTTTATCATTTCTTACATGTCTCCTCCAGGTTACCCCTCTTACATGGCTTTGTTTGCAAATTGACAGGGTGATGCCAAGGGATCGGCTAAAAGTGGAGATTCATCTGCAAAAAAAGATGTCCAACCAAGCCCAAATGTATTTGTTGTTTAGATTGCCATGCATTCTACCCTTTTTCTATTTGATAGATTTACTTCATGCCTGCTCAAGCTATGCTATACTATTATTATCTGATCTTTCATTTAAAATATTATGCAGCTTGTTCATCAAGGTTCATTCTCACAAGGTGTTAATTATGGGAATTCTCAAGTAATCTCTCTCTCTCTCTCTCTCGTTCATGCCTACCTCTTTAATCATGGTTACACCAAAGAATCGTGGCATATTTCTCTATTCGTTTTTTTTGCATGCTGTTGGCATCACCTTTGTACTCCTGCCAGCTTCAATACTAGAGTGCTTTCATCATCTCCGGCTAAGTCCGTGCCAACAGGACCACACTATCTTTCTTTTATTGTCTTTTTATAACATTCTAAAGTATAGTTGGGGTTAAATATTAGTTATACTTGAAAAGAAACTCTGCTTTTGTAGTGGTAATCACCATGAAAAGAATGTAGCAATTTTGGTCTATTATACCTCAAAGGAAATAAAGTCTGAGCTGGTCATGATCCTTATGTGATCCATGCAACTTGTCTGCTGCTAAGTAATACCAATGCGAAGCATCTTAACATCGAATTTTGAAATATGGTAAAATAGAACTTTTATTGCTTCCACGTGATGTTGTATATAATGCAACTCTTCCTTTTTTGAGGTAAAATGGAACATTATATGATACGTTCATGTATATGAAACATTAGTATCAACGAAATTTTCTACTTCAAGTGATGGTTTTAGATTCAATTAACAACTCATTTCATTCCAATTGCAGATGTTATTCTCAATCGAGATCATTTTTAAGACTGATTTAAAGTTCAATTTGCAGCTTTTGTTGATGTTTCTCCAGAAGAGAGCATACAGAAGAATGCTCTTGAAGATGTGGCAGAGCTAAGTTCATCAGACAATGCTCAGATTCTCAAGGAAGTAATTTTTTATGCTATTTTTGTGAGACTGGCTGTATGGATTAATTTCTGTGATTTCATTGCATATATCCTTGAAAGTTCAAATTTTGAATGATGTCTGAAGGTTTCTGACAATGGAGCTGCATCGAAGTAGGATGTTGGTGCTTATGGCGGTGATCAGTCAACTGGTATGTAAAGACATGGAGAGTTTTGGCGTGCATCGAAGTAGGATGCTGGTGCTTTTGGTGTTTTCTGACAATGGAGCTGCATCGAAGTAGGTAATTTCATTATTTGAAATGAAAGTGTGACACGTTCTGGTTTGTAGTCGTTGTAACAACTGTCTGAAGAAAAGGTTGAAAAAACATGGAGAGTTTTGTAGCAATTGCAAACTCTGTTGTTTTCCCATTGGTTTAAAATTTTACTTGGACCAAGGGTGGTTATAGCTTAATGACAAAAAAAAAGTGTCATTCCAATATGGTAGAGATCAAAATTTTATTTTTTTTATACGAATATCAAACATTGTTTTTTTTTTTTAAAGTCTGAATCAATTTTTGTTATAACTTTATCCAACGTTACAATAGCTAATACTTTTAATATTTAAAATAAAAAATATTATAAAATAAAAAATAACAATAGTATTAATAATTATTAATATTTAAAATAAAATAAATAAATGCAAATTAAACATATACCGACGGACAAAATCAGTCGGTATATGTATCTTATACAAATCTACATGATACATATACTGACAGAGAAAACCGTAGGTAAAAGTCTGAATTAATTGTGACAGAAGACGTCCCTCGAAATAGATACACTAATTTATCGGAGTAGGCCATACCTATACCTACAGATTTTTCTGTCGGTATAGGGTCCTAATATCTACAGCGACGAAAAAAACCATTGCTATAGATATATACCAACTAGTATTTTACTAACGACTATTTGTCTATCAGAATATTGCTTTTCTCCATCGATAAAGGGTTTTAGACCATATACCGATAGATTTTAGGCATTTTATCGACGATTTTATGTCCGTCACTATATGTCATTTTTTTAGTGATCATTAGAGTGAGTGCCCCTCACCAACAAGAATCTGGATGCTATGTGGGAAACTACAATCAAAACACCAATCTCTATTTAAACTCTTATAATCCTGGTTGGCGACATCATCCTAATTTTGGATGGAAAAATTAAGGAGGAAATAATTCCAATATAGAAACTCGATAGAATGCTATAACCAAACCACCTGGGTTCTAACAAAATATGCGAAGCAGAACTTGAATCAAGGGGTTTCCTCTTCATCCTCAAATTCAAATTTTTAACTTTCTATAAGAATTTCATGAATACAGCTAGAGTCATACTTCAGGATCACTAGACAAATCATAAGTATCATGGAGATATGCTGCAAACACAAGGGCCTTTGTTACAGAACCAAAAAACAATGCTTCAAAATCAGGGTGCTTCTTTGAGAGCATTAGAGACACAAGTAGCGCAAATTGCTCAAATCCTAAAAGTCAGACCTCATGGTGATTTACCCAGTGATACTGAAGTCACTAAGAATTTTGGTAAGGAGCAATGCAATGATATTACTCTGCGAAGTGGTAAGCAAATGAACAAAGACGACTAGTTTAGGGGAGGACACCTTGTTGATTCTAACCCCAACAAAAAAAATTGAAGATGCCTCAACACCAACAGACTTACCACTGGTGTAGGATAAAATTGTATACCTTGCTGCTGAAAGTAAGAAGAGCATATAACAAAATGCTAAGCACATGAGGCACCGTGAGAAGAGCCTAGGCCTCCGCCAACCTTTCCAATAAGATTGAAGTCCCAAAAGCAAGATCTTCAATTCGAGAAATTTCTAGATATGCTCAAGCAATTGCATTTCGATGTCATATTTTTGGAGGCCATTGATCAAATTGTTGGGAAACGCTGTACACCCTATGGCACAGCGGAAAAATTATCCGACTTATTCTGCCTGTGATCATGTACGGGGAACGAATTTGAGATGAAAAGGGATGAAACATTACCTTAAATAAATCTGAAAACCGCAGGGAGTTAGGAGAATCCAATTCTTCTAGCACGATATCGAATTCAAGTCGTCACAACAGCTTCCGACCTCTACACAGTCCACCCGAATGAAACGAACAATATTTTACTTCTCTAACTGTTAGAGAGGTTTTTTCGCAAAAAGGCATATACTCGGCTGCTAGACCTTATGCCTTTATATAGCATTCAAAAACCTAATTCTAATTAAATTCGAATTCATTAAATATACAATATATTTAACTGAATATAATTAAATATGTAGAATATGATTCTACTTTAATTAGGTTTCTTTAGAGATATATATATTTTAATAGTATTTGATAATTATAATAATTATCTAGTATTAAAATATATATAAACAAGATTATCTATAATTACAATAATTATAATAATTTTGGTTTTTTACTTATTACGTGTACAACAAGTTTGTACACATGCTATCTAGTCGATATTTGTTCATTTCAATCATAGGGTAAGACCCTTGTAGGTTCATGTAACGTTAGCACTAATATCTAGAACAATTCTAATTTTACAAGCAATGAGTGGCATCTAGCAATGCATCATTGCTACCTAAGTTACAGGAAGTCGTGGTTCGACATAAACTTTTTCGTGATTAACTCTTTTCATGTATTACATCTTTTTGTCCTCATATCTAGATCGGACACAAGTCATGGAATAGTCACACTTGTATAGTCTATCTAATATTTCTTGATATCTTGAGTAGAATATTATAAACGAATAACTATGATACTCATATCAATTTATTCGAGCATGGCCATGCATTTTCTAGTCTCACTCAATCAAGTGGCCTATGATATTACTCCTATTATATAGGAGGGACAAATCCTATCTTGATCAACCATATTCTGCTACATAGATTGATACATATCCAATATTAGTCTTTATAGTGTAGTCAGTTACGACACACGTTTGACCGCATAAAAATATGTCACTCACGATGTTGAAATAATGATGATCTCAAGTCTAAGGATCATACATATAGTTATCACTATGAGCAATGTTGTGACTGTCACGTAATATCCAAGAAACACGCTCATAGCAGGTCAGTCCTGTATGTCGTTCTCTAACACATACTTATGTATTGGTTTTGACATCTTCATGTCAATGACAACACTTTGTCATCAATCAACTACATATTAGTCTTAATATATTATTGTTGTCCATGCCCACAAAAATACTCGACTAAGGACATTCAAGAATAACTATATTATTCTAAGGACTTTATTATAATTCAGTTTATTTATAAATGCACAGAATAAAACTAAAAAATAATAATGGCTTTATATAAATAAACATGATAAAATAGGTATGTCTTTTACAACCATCTCATGATTGGTCTTTGGGTATACTCCAACACAAATTCCCACCTATGCAAAATTTCTTAAAGAAATCGTGACCAATGAGAGAATAGTGGGAGGGGTTGAGACAATCGCTACAATAGAAGAATGCGTGGCATTTCAGAACAACTTGCCTCCAAACATGTAAACCCCTCAACCCGGCCTAGATGCCTGACCGAACCGAGAGAACTACATTAGGTTTGTCAAACCAAACCGAAGAAAGATTACAAAAACTGGTCCATTTTTCTTTTTATCTTATCTAGATGCATATTATAAATCCTAAGTGTACATACTTGCAGCAGGTGAAATTTTAAAGAAAACGGACCACGGAAAAGGCAACCAATTACATTCAACACATATTAGGGACTAAAATGCAAATTTGATAAATTACTGGACCAATACTGAAATTAAGGTTACCGATCCGCAATTAGTCAGGTTTCATTCCAACATGTCAAATTTCAGATCAAAACGATCATCCAAATACAATTACACTCACAAATATTTAGGGACCAAAATGAAAGAAACATAACTTTCAAATATTCCAAATAACTGAAATAACTGCAGCCCGTATCGGTACGCGTGTAGCTATTTCAATACGCCTTAACCATTTTAGAAAGCACAGATTCCAAAAGCTCAAACTCGTTCCGATACAACTCTGCGTATCGAAACGCCCAGTCAAAATACACTAACCCGTACCGAAATACTTGCTCGAGTATCGAAACGCTATGCCTGGAAAGGCTTACCTGTATTGAAACACCTTCCTGTGTATCGAAACGCTATGCCTGAATTGGCCTAGCCATACCGGTACGGTGTCACCTGTTTCGATACGCCTGGACCTGTAATGTAACACCCTCAACGTATATTCGATATTCGAATACACATTAAAGATGTTACTAACTGATTTACACTAATTTTCAGACTTGTAATTTTTTTTTCATTTGATGCAAAACTAATTTGATTAAACAACCATTTTCTCAGTTTTCATTAAATTACAAATCTGTATTGAGTCACCTAGTTTCGACCCTAAATTGGTTTATAAAATACTTTAAGCAGTTATTAAAATGAAAATATAATTCAGGGTGAAAACTATGTGTGCTGCCTAGACCCTTTCTTGATTTTAAAATCACTACGCGATAAACGACCAACTAAGTTTAAAATTGTTTGAAACATCTTTTCTAATATTCTTAATTCCTCAAACTAAGTCATGTTTCTAGATCATACATCCACATTAATTTATAAGTAGAGTACAAAAATTTAGACATACAAAATAGCTAATTTAATATCTATACATGCCCCACTAGACTAGGATGTGGTGATACTTACTAATAATGTAGGCTAACTCGATCCAATGATGTGCAGCTCCTCCTCTGCTATCTAGTCCGAAGTACCTACGTGTGATACGAAACACATGCTAAGTATAACTGAGTGAGGCATAATCATAACAATATAAAACAATGATTATATATAACACAACTCTGCAAAATGGCAAGCGATTTCTAATTGCAGTTAATAACATTTTATCATGCATAGAACTACCTTACATGTATAGTTCATTAAACCAATATAATATTCAAATCATAGGATTCGATCTGTCTTACCAGTCTTGTGTATGTTAAGCTTTTTAGCTTAACTACTTGCATAAATGCATTTCAAGTATTATAGCCCAAAGTACAAAATCATGTGATGCTATGGTACGCGAGTCATCATGACACCGTAGTGTCTATGACGCCGTAGCGTCTGCATCGCCGAAGCGACTGAGATGAGTACGTACTCGAGGACGCTCTTTGCTCCTCATCATCATACATTTTGTACTAACAACACCTAAGTGTCTAAACAACTTCGTAGCGTCTAAGTCGACACCGAAGTATCTAAACATCACCGAAGTGACTGGAATGTACCGTAGTGTTTGAAACGACTCCGCAGAGTCTATCTCGACCCTGAAGAGTCTATCTTAACCTGAAGAGTCTATCTCGCACCGTAGTGCTATGACGCAGCTGCTAGGACTCTATGGATATCCAATTATACCAAAGACTCTCACACTAGTACTCGGGCATAACAATATAATATTTTCACATTCAATATCCAATTTGTCAATACTATCATTCATAATTCGATAATGGGCAGTTCATACCCAAAATCTAAAAATCCGATTTATCTTAGATAAATCATTATGCCATATCAATGTATCACATATGCCATTTAATATTTCATGCCATTTACATAACTTTGATCAACACACATTTTCATTAATATCAAGGTCGACTTCTCGCAAGTCTCCCTTATGTCATATATATAAAATAAATAAAAATGCACTCACTCATATCACATATATATAAATAAGTAAAAATGTACTCACCTGGGCCATGCATGATATTAGCCTCACTAAGCTATTTCGATACTTTTTCTTTGCTTTTCTTTGATCTGGTACCCTTAGCCTCGTCAATAGCTGTACAGTACCATTTGAACGTATATAACAATATTCATGTTAGATTTTTAATCTAACATTGCTTAACTATACTATACTAGTATAATTATCCGAATATAGAATATTTTCAAAAATTTCACTTTTTCCTTTAATAATGCCGAATTGTTCATTATGCTCCGTAGTGACCATTTTGCACATTTTACAATTTATTCCAGCTCGAATCAAAATTATTCAATAATTTCATCATTTGCACTAACTTTTATTCAATACCCCTTTCATCCACCAACTTTTACCAAAGTAACATTTTAGTCATTAATTTTACACATAAACTTGTAAACTTGTATCGAATAATTAATCCAACATTTCTAAAAATTTTCTCACATTTCCCCTACTTTTAGACCAAAGCTGAATTGGTCCTTGAACTAACAAGGACTGTCAAAATTGTCCCTTGCCATTTCCTTTCTTGTCAATTTAGTCCCTTGGATTCTAGTTTCAATTCTAACTTTATACACCATATTCGAATCATAAAATCTCATAATCATAATAATTTCAAAATATTTTTCCCATAATTTCTCTACAAGCCGAAATGGGTATCTATATTTTCCAATGACTTTATTTTAGTCCAAAAGCCATAATCAAGCTTCTAAGTTCATAATCTCTTCAAATCCATCACTAGGATAATTTTCACAATATTTCTCCAAATTTCCCCATGTATGCCGAAATGGCCACTTAAAGGACTAGTTGAGGATTTTTCATTCTAACATCAAAATCAAGCTTCTAATATCATCAATCTTTCATTTTCATCATCAATTTCAAAACCCTAAATAAAATCCCAAATTCTAGGGTTAGGGTTTTTAACCTTAAACATGAAATTAATCACAATCTAAGCTTGATTTCATCTCTACAACACTAGATTTGCATAGATCAAGCTTCAATCTAAACGTGGAAAATGAAACCCTATTTTCTCTCTCTTCAAGAACATAATCAAATCTTCACAACTCTTGATAAAATTACTATCAAATGAAAGAGAATTGAAAATATATCAACTTTGTACCAAAAATATACCTTGAATCTTGTTCGGGAGCCTTCAAAAATGCTTGGAGAAAATTTTGTATATTTTTCTCTCCCTTTCACATGGTATTTCGAAAATAGGGTAGAAGAAGATGAACATTTTGTTCATATTTTATTAATTTATGCCACATGTAATTGATAAATTGAATTTTTTATTCAATTTAGTCCTTATTCCAAAATTAACCTCCAACTGAATTATAATTTACAAGTTACCATTCTAGTTCAATTCCAAAAAAATTCCATTCAACTCTAACCAAACTAGAGTAATGCTTTCACATGGGAAATTACCATATTGCCCATGGTACTTTCAAAATATTTCAAAATTGCCATTGTGACCAAATTACCAAAACTAGTCACTTAAATCACTAATTTTGCTATTTTATAAAAATCCAACTATTCTAGTTAGATCACAATCAACCAATTAATAATTTATTCATAAAATAATATTTTGTGAATTTTTTGTGACTTATGGAATAGCCTCTAAAATTTCGATTCGATTTCCTGATATTCACTTACTACTTCTACTGCGATTTCCACTTCACCGGGCTATCAAATAAATTCTAAAAATTCCTTATTTCCATATCTAAAAAATAAATAATATTATCAAATAAAATATTCCATATTTATGAAGTCAAACTTAAAATTTTGACTCGGTCCAAATATACCGATAATTACCTAAAATCTTTATCGGATACAATTTCTCTTAATATTTCTTAATCGGCTATCCATATGAATAATATTAACTCGGACTGATTCCTTTTTATCAATCTAAAGTACTAACAAGGGACCTTCCCTTCCACAATGGATTGTATCTTTTTAAGGTCGACGTGGATCCCTTCAGTTAAAACAATGTGACCCAAGAAAGCCACTTCTGATAACCAAACTTACATTTCGAGAGTTTTGCATAAAACCTTTCTCTATCATATGGTAAAATTTCATGATTTTTCAGTTCGATCTTGTTATTCGAATTCCACTTAAACTTTGACTGTGATTTCTCAATATTCGAAATATCGGATCAAACAAGTAATTCAACATTCGGTCCATACCAATAGGGGCTCTATCTATTTATGAAATAAAACACCTAACTTTTGAGAAATTACAACTTTGGTCCTTCAACTTTTCATATTTTGACATTTACCATACAAGTTTTGAAAACTTATCATTTTGGTCACTAAACTTTAACCTTGAATTCCCATTCCAATTTTTCCTTAGATTATTACCAAACTTTGCGAGTACTCTAATTTGCTTATCCTCTATCTCATGGTACTCTTAATTCTCAGAAATTCCTTCTCTAGAATCCATAATTAAAAAAATGATAACTTTTGCTTTTTGTCATTTTAGTCACTAAGTTAGCTTTTAAGCCCTTATCTTAGTACTAAATGACCCTTAGTCAACATAGCAAATTTTGGGGTATTACAATTCTCCCCCTTAAGAAAATTCGTCCTCGAATTTTCAAAACGTACATGGTTCAAAATGTTGCAGGTACTGCTATTTCGTTTTCTTCTCGATTTCTCAAGTAGCTACTTCTACTTTATAATTCCGCTAACTGACTTTTACCAATGAAATTCTCTTATTCCTTTTAATTCCATATGCTAAGATTTTCATTAGTTCTTCTTCATACATCAAATATCGGGTTGAAATTTAACTTCACTTGGGTTGATAACGTAAAATGATCTGATTGATACCTTTGAAGCAAATTCACGTAAAATATATCGCGAGTCTTGCTCGCCTCCAAAGGTAAAGTCAATTAATATGTCATTTGTTCATCTCTTTTAAGAGTTTCATACGGTCCAATGAATCTGAGACCAAGCTTTCCTTTTGACCAAAGCATAGTACTTTTTTCCAAGGTGAAACTTTCATACGTACCTTGTTTCTGAATTTAAACTCAATATCCTTTTTCTTTTTATCCGCATGTGCCTATTGTCGATTTGTAGCTGCTTTAGGATTATTTTAAAGAATCCTCACTTTGTCTTCTATTTCTCTAGTCAGATCAACTCCATCCACTTTTGGATTATTCTGAACATTTCAATTCTTTCCCACAATCCCGTGTTCTCAATAATATAGGCTCGTAACTTATCTTCAAAGATTAGAATAGCCCAACTGACTGTCCTTCTATTAAAATTTCTTTCTTCATTTCACCATTATAAACTTTTCCTCAATAACAATCCATCAGATTTGCTTTCATAATCTTAGGCTTCTCTAGATTCAACTTGCTTTCTCTTTTCAAGGCATTCTTCATCTGTCACTTTCAAATCTTTAATTGGATCTAACAAGGTTGGTTAAAGTTGTAACTTTGTACTTAGTGTACCATTCTTTCCCAAAGACAATTAAGCGTTCATTGCATGCAGAATAAAGAACATTTTCCAGCTAAGAGCATCAGCTACTACATTAGCCTTTCCTAATCAGTAATATCATCTCTTAACTTATTCCCATCATACTCTAAATTTTCATATTTTCAGCCTCTAGCTTATCTTAAGCAGGCTGCCAGATTACATCTGTAGTAATTTCCAACAATTTCATGTTTAGCCATTTAACAAATACGTATTTCCAGAATAAGAATGCTTCTTCTTTTTCTAACTTTTCATATCTGACTATCTTAATTTATTAATAACAATGACAATTCCATTTAATCATAAGCTTACTGTCCTATGACTACCCTTTTACCTTGAAATGTGCATATGAGCCCTTACTCTCTAAATTTCTTATAACTTATGCTATTATAAGCGTAAGTGCAAATACAGATGTTAGAGACTAAAATCTTATAATACTGTACCAGTTTTCTATTATACAGATAACTCATCCTGGATAGGAGCTAACTACCATATTTATTTCACCGTGTTGTATCCACTTTCTTAACCCTCGAAATTCATCAATTGACGAAATCTAACAGTATCTTATTTTCTTATAGCCATTAGAGTCTCATTCATACTATTGAGGAGCTACATCAAGTTATGCAAGCAATACACCAGTAACATCATATCCTAGGGGCATGTACACTTAGCAAAATCATATTGGACTCGATTTACCCTCCAGAATCGGCTAATTCTTTGCTCTGATACCACTAAATGTAACACCCTCAATGTATATTCAATATTCGAATACAAATTAAAGATGTTACTAACTGATTTACTCTGATTTTCATACGTGTAATTTTTTTTCTTTTGATGCAAAACTAATTTGATTAAACAACCCTTTTCTCGGTTTTCATTAAATTACAAATCTGTCTAAAGTCACCTAGTTTCGACCCTAAATTGGTTTATAAAATACTTTAAGCAGTTATTAAAATGAAAATATAATTCAGGGTGAAAACTATGTGTGCTGCCTAGACCATTTATTGATTTTAAAATCACTACGCGATAAACGACGAACTAAGTTTAAAATATTTTGAAGCATTGTGATACCCCAATATTTGATTAGTGACTGAAATAAAAAGAATTAAATTTTGGTGGTTTTAGTTCAGTGACTAAAACGTAAAATTTCAAAGTTTGGTGGTTAAAGTGCAAAGTTGGGAAAAGTTTAAGGACCAACGTGGTAATTTTCCCAATAATTATTTTCATGGCAAAAATGAATGGTTTTTCCCGGTATAAGAATTTTGGTGGGAATCAAATTTTTGGTATGGAATTTGTGTGAAAAGCTATAAAGGATAAGTTACGGAAATTAATTCGAATGATTATTCGAATTCGTAAAATTATGAAAATTTTATAGAAGTCATAGAAAGACTAGAAGAATATGATATTATGGTTTTTGAATCATTTTTTATTCAATTTAAATTTGATTCTATGCAGTATTGGGTGAAATAGGTGAAAATGGCATTTTTGAAGATAAGTTGGTTCATTAAGGGCAAAATGGTCATTTCACCTTACTTTTGATTATTTATGATTATTATGGATAAGAATAAACAAATTTTGGCTAGTGATTGGTTATAACTCAAGGGTATAATGGTATTTTTACTATTAAAGGATTTTTATTATTTAATTTGGTGTAAATTATGCCATTTGGCATAATTAAAGAATAAAAACTTGGAAAAATCATCTCATCTTCTCCTCCAAGCTGCCGAAACCTCTCAAGAATATAGGTGAGAATTTTTGATTCAATTTTTAAGCTTCCATGGTTAGATTTGAGCTTGAGACATGAAACAAGAAATTGTTATCTATTAAATTCTATCTTTTGGTATAAGTTTTGTATAGTTTTCATGTCTCTAAGTTGAGTTTGAGGTTTAGGGTTAATGAAGAGCATGATGAAATCTTGAGTTTTAATGGTTTTTCTTGTTGGAAACATGCTTGTGATGTTGTTTTCATGGTTCAAATAATGAAAATTCCATGAATTGTGTTGCAGGTTGATTATGGGAAAATTAAAAAAAAATAGGGAAAACTCTTGCAAAATTTTTATTTGAAGTGGAAATGATTTTAGAAGCTCGAATATGATGTTTGAAGGTTGAATTTGTGCTTGAATCAAGTTGAGAAAATTGGTCAATATGACCTTTCATATTCGGCTAGTAGAAGAAAATTGGGAAAAATTATGGAAAATTTTTCCTAAGGTTAAGAATGGTTTAGAATGATAATATAAGTTTATTGGAATGAAAATCCCTAATTATTTTGCATTAGGGGACCAAAATGTAAAATTTGGAAAGTTTAGGGATTGGGTTGTCAAGCTTGTTTTTGAGGTATGTTATGTTGGAAAATTAAGTTAAATGATTGGAATGATGATTTTGAAGTTTATATTGACATTGGGACCATTTTAGAATTTTTGGCAATCTTGAGGACCAATATGTAAATTTCTAAAGTTTGGGTCCCAAAGTATAAAGAATGAGAAATAAAAGGATTAATTTGAAAATGATGGTTAGGAGCTCAAAAGAGTCCTTAGTGACTAAATTAGGTATTTTGGAAAAAAGTTGGAGAGTTATTGAAAAGTGTAAAGAAATGTGATTTGAATATAGACAGTTTTACTGGAATCAAGTTAGGCATAATAGATAGTTATTTTAGTTACTTTCCATTATTTGTATAGTATGAGTATGTACTCAAATATTGCTTGTGTTATGTATTTAATATACATACAGATAACAAGTAAGCTCGTGATTGAAACAAGTTGAAGGACAAAGAAGGAGTTTCAGAATAGATACGTTTTGGTATAAGTAGCTAGTGAGGCATATAAGGTGAGTGCTTTCATATGTTTTAGAATATGTTTTGATTAATTTCAAGAATTCTATTTACTTGATTTTATTAAAATGATAACATGGTTTTTGTATAAGTTTTATGATATTTTACAGGCAAAGAAAAAGGTTAGTACATAATGGGGTATGAACTGCTCTATTATGTTTTGATATGACAAATTGTTATTGAATAATGGTGATATATGAATTGTTTATACATGATGATTTACAAGTATATGATATGGATTTATTGCCCAAGTAATGATAGAGAGTTACAGTATAGTGGCATGCCATTAGAGGTGCAGTAGTCAAGGACTACGTGTAGCTACACACCGATCTTCGGATCCTATATCTATATCAGCACTTATGTGCCTATATGATGATGACACTTATGTCTCTATATGTTTATCATCACTTTGGAGACCAGTGTTGAAGGAGTACAGACCTTGTATACTTTAGTTTCTCTTTATACAATTCTTGGGCCAATTACAAAGTTAAAGTACATGATAATCACCATTTTCTTATATATGATGGTTTTGAATTAAAAGAAGCTTTGTTATGGTCTTGCTTAACCATGTTCTCATTTATTTTATTACTTGAATTTATGATTGCTTATAATGCCCCACTAAGTTATGTTTAGCGTGTGTATTATGCTTGTGCACACGTAGGTTGATCACGTGGTTCGTGAGCAGGAACGTTTTGGCATCACCCCGAGATCGAAGGGAAATTACAGGTTATCTTAGTAATGCTTTGACATCCGATATCATATTTTGAGTAGTGGCATGTATAATAATGAATTTGCATATTTTGTGTAAATGAGGTTTAAAACTACACATTAGTTTGTATATTTATAACTTAAATATGGTTTAGAATTACTAGTATATGGTTTGAGTTGGTTTTTGAGTAGTTAGTATGGTTATGATGGAGCTAAATGAAAACTGTCCAGAAACTCTGTTTTAGACAGTAAGTTTGAAAAATTGCTATAAATTCCATAGATTTAATTAGAAAATGAAAATTATATGTATGAACTAAAAATTGAGTCTAGTTTCTTTTAAAAAAACGGTGATTGATTTCGAGTTCTGTGTAAAAAGTTATGAATTTTTATTCGATTAAAGGTCTGAATTTTCATACAGCAGATCTACATTGTAGTGCATGTTTAACGAATTTTCTGCACTTATGTGTCATGAGTTAAGATCTCTAATTTATATGGATTAATAGCCTGGTGAATCTAGTTTACTAGGAATTTTTCCAAATAAATTTTCGAAGCTTACAAAAATTTATAAAATTGTTTGTTTAGAGACAGTGCAAGCTACCAGTTTTGTTTCAAATTGTGAAAATTGTTTAATCTTGTTTTGTGACATCATTGACTCGTGTTTGGTAATAAATACGAGAAGAGGGTGTTACATTTATTGGTATCAGAGCCACATGTTTAGCCGGTTCTGGATTTAAATTGAGTGTGTTATGATTTAAAAAGTGTCTACAAGCCACTAGGATGTCATAATTTACTAATGATGACATTTGTATAGTTGATGCTCCTGCTTACTAATGTTAAATGTTATGATGAGTACAGATGTCTGAGGATGAAGGTTCACGTCAGGCGACCCATATTGAGGGTCAAAATGTTGCTGAGGTGGGTTATGAAGCTAGTTTTGCTCCGCCTTTAGCACAACCTGCTGAGAATGTACCGGTTCAGCCTGAAGCACCGGTACAAGATCAAGGAAACTTCTTACAAGCTTTGGAGATGATACTTAATCGCATTCCCCGAGTTTTTATTGCTAAAGAGCTAAAGGATCTGCAAGCACCAGATTTTGTTGATGGAGATCCTATTGCTGCAGACTGTTGGCTTAATAGTCTAAAGATTATGCTCGAAGGATTGCACTGCGATGATCAAAGAAAGTTGGAGGGAGCTGTGTCTTTATTAAATGGACAGGCTCGTATCTGGTGGTCGAACATCACAACTTGTCCTCAGGAAGAGATCACTTGGGACTTTTTCCTCCGTGAGTTCCACAACAAGTATATCGGAGACATGTTTATCTGAGAAATGAGGAGTCAATTTTTGAATCTCAAGCAAGGCGACCGGACCGTATACAAATATGAATGTGAATTTAATAAACTGAGTCGTTTCGCCTCAGAGTTGATTCCTACATAGAAAGATCGTACCATATGCTTCATTGAAGGGTTGGATCCTAATCATAAAGATGTGCTGATTGCTATGGATATTACTAGATTTCAGGATATTGTCAACCGAGCAAAAGGAATGGAAAAAGTTTGACTAGTAAAGCTAGAAGCTCGGGATGTGCAATCTCAGAAAAGAAGTTATGGAGGACCTTTTGGTTCATCATCATCCAAGCGAGGCAAGGGCTCATACCAAAGTAACAAACAAAGTTTTGGATCGGGAAAGTCCAAAGGTTCACAGGTTTCTTCTGCAAAAACAGGAAGTTCGAGGAAACATCAATGTGATCATTGTGGTAAATTTCATCATGGACAATGTCGATCGGTTTTAGGAGCTTGCTTTGGTTGTGGTGCTACTGATCATTTCCTTCGAGATTGTCCGAGAAGTGGCAATAGGCCAGATAAGTCAGAAAGATCAGTAGTTCAGAACCAGAAGGGAAAATATCAGACTAGTCAAAAGTCTTCTGGAGTTAATCGTCCGAGAGCGTCTGAAGCTGCTTCCAATAAAGAATTAAAGACCTCCGCGAGAGTCTACTACATCTGCACTAAGGATGGTAGAGATGCACCGGATATTGTTACAGGTACCTTCCAGCTTTTTAATGAACCTGTATTTGTATTGATAGATCTGAGATCTACTTATTCATATGTTAGTTCTAAGTTAGTCCAAGATAGGAGGATTACCTTGGAACCTACATCTAGTGATGTCTTCATAACCAATCCTATTGGCCATAGTGCTCGAGTGAGTAAAGTTTGCAAACAGCGTCCAATACTGATTCAGGGAATTGAATTCCCAGCTGATTTGATGGAATTACCTTTCCATGATTTTGAAACTATTTTGGGCATAGACTGGTTATATGTTTACCATGCTATAGTGAATTGTCGTTTGAAACGACTAGTATTGAAAAGTAAGGAATGTACAGAAATCGTAGTGGTTGGCAAATGATCAAATTGTATGAGTAATGTGATCTCGGCAATGAAGGCGATGAAATTGTTGTATCAGGGGTGCTAGGCTTTCTTAGCCCATGTTGTAGATGTTAATTCATCAAAAATAGATATTAACAATATTCCTACAGTTCGAGAGTTCCCTGATGTGTTTCTTGAAGAATTGTCGGGATTACCTCCAAATAGAGAGGTGAAATTTGGAATAGATGTTTTACCCGGTAATAAACCAGTATCAATGGCACCTTATTGGATGTCTCCGATAGAGTTGAGGGAGCTTAAATCTCAATTGCAAGATCTTTTAGATCAAGGTTTTATACGACCTAGTGTATCACCTTGCCGAGCACCCATTCTTTTTGTTAAAAAGAAAGACGGATCGATGCGGTTATGCATTAACTATCGTCAGCTGAATAAAGTGACGATCAAGAACAAGTATCCTTTACTGATGATTGATGATCTATTTGATCAATTGAAAGGGGTAGCTGTGTTTTCTAAAATCGATCTTCGGTTGGGTTACTATCAATTAAAGGTTAAAGATGAGGATATTCCAAAAATAGCATTTTAGTTACAGTATGGACACTATGAATTTGTGGTTATGCCATTTGGTCTCACTAATGCTCCTGCAGCATTCATGGACCTGATGAATAGAGTGTTCCAGCTATACTTGGATCAGTTCGTTGTAGTGTTTATTGATGATATACTGATTTATTCGAAGACCAGGGAAGAACATGATGCTCATCTACGGATAGTATTGCTTAAGGGAGAAGGAACTGCATTCTAAACTCTCTAAATGTGAATTTTGGTTATCAGAAGTATCTTTTCTGGGTCATATTGTTTCGGCCGAAGGAATTCGGGTTGATCCTAAAAAGGTCCAGGCCATCATTGAATGGAATCCTCCCAAGAATATTTCTGAGGTTCGAAGTTTCTTGGGATTGGCTGGGTATTATCGAAGATTTGTAAAGAATTTCTCGATGATTGCCTTTCCGCTAACCAAGTTATTGAGAAAGGATGTGCCATTCATTTGGACGGATAAGTGTCAGGACAGCTTTGAAAGATTAAAAAGGATTTTAACTGAAGCTCCGGTATTGGTGCAGCCAGAATTGGGTAAGGATTTTGTAGTATATAGTGATGCTTCTCATAATGGCTTGGGATGTGTACTCATGCAAGAAGGATAAGTAGTGGCTTATGCTTCTAGACAGCTTAAGACGCATAAGAGGAATTATCCCACCCATGATTTAGAGTTGGCAGCGGATGTTTTTGATTTAAAGATATGGCGTCATTATCTATACGAAGAACGATGCTATATCTATACAAATCATAAAAGTTTAAAGTATCTGCTAACTTAAAAGGAATTAAATTTAAGGCAGAGAAGGTGGATTGAGCTCCTAAAAGATTATGATGTGGTTATTGATTACCATTCGGGAAAAGCAAACGTGGTAGCTGATGCCCTCAGTAGAAAGACCTTTTCTGTCTTGAGAGCTATAAATGCGAGGCTAGCATTGAAAGAAAATGGTGCTTTGATTGCTGAATTAAGTTTAAGACTTGTTTTAGTAGATCGGATAAAGGAGCTTCAGAAAAGAGATATGGAATGTTTGTCAAGATTCAAATAAGTTAAAAATGGTGAGACCAAAGATTTCGAAGTTAAGTCTGATGGATGCTTGTACTACCGAGGAAGAATTGTTATTCTCGAGGATGAAGAGATAAAGAAAGAACTTCTCTTTGAAGCACATTATAGTCCCTTAACCATGCATCCTGGTGGAAACAAGATGTAACAAGACCTAAAGAGTCGATATTGGTGACCAGGAATGAAAAGAGCTATAACTGAATTTGTTTCTAAATGCTTGACATGTCAACAAGTGAAAGTGAAGCATCAAGTGCCTTCTGGTTTGTTGCAACCAATTTCCATTCCTCAGTGGAAATGGGAACAGGTAACCATGGATTTTGTGGAATGGCTACCTTTGACTCCAAGCAAGAAAGATTCAATTTGGGTAATCGTTGATAGATTGACTAAGTCGGCACATTTAATTCCTGTCCGAACTAATTTCTCTATGGACAAATATGCGGAGTTGTATATTAAGAAAATAGTTCGGCTTCATGGAGTACCAATTTCGATTGTCTCTGATAGAGATCCAAGGTTTACTTCTAGATTTTGGAAGTCTTTACATAAAGCTCTGGGTACTCGACTTAGTTTTAGCATGGCTTTTCACCCTCAAACAGATGGACAAACAGAGTGAACCATTCAAATTTTGGAGGATATGTTAAGAGCTTGTGTGATTGAATTCAAAGGATCATGGGAGAAATACTTGCCGTTAGCGGAATTTTCTTATAATAACAGCTATCAAGCAAGTATCAAAATGGCACCGTATGAAGCCTTGTATGGAAGAAGGTGCATGACTCCTTTGAATTGGTACGAGTTGAAAGAAAGGGATGTATTGGGACCTGATCTAATTAGAGAAGCTGAAGACAAGATAAAGATCATACAAGATAATCTCAAAATAGCCGCCAATCTACAGAAAGCTTATGCAGATTTGAAGAGAAAAGAAATTGAATTCCACGTAGGTGATAAAGTGTTTCTCAAAGTGTCACCTTGGAAAAAAATATTGCGATTTGGATGAAAAGGAAAGCTGAGTCCGAGATTTATTGGACCATATGAGATTGTAAAAAGAGTTGGTCCGGTGGCTTATCAACTTGCTCTACCCCCGAGAATGGATAAAATTCATAATGTGTTTCATGTATCGATGCTCAGAAAGTATCGATCAGATCCTTCCTACATTATTTCTCCAAAAGGAGAAGAGATTCAACCAGATTTGACGTATGAAGAAGAACCGATCAGAATTTTAGCACGTGAGGTCAAGGAACTGAGGAAAAAGTTGATTCCACTTGTTAAAGTTCTTTGGAGAAACCACAAAGTGGAAGAAGCAACGTGGGAAAGGGAGAAAGATATGGAAAAATAGTTTCCTCATCTCTTCAAATCAGGTACATTCTAAAAATTTGAGGACAAATTTTCTTAAGGGGGAGAATTGATTTCGACCCTAAATTGGTTTATAAAATACTTTAAGCAGTTATTAAAATGAAAATATAATTCAGGGTGAAAACTATGTGTGTTGCCTAGACCGTTTCTTGATTTTAAAATCACTACGTGATAAACGACCAACTAAGTTTAAAATCTTTTGAAGCATTGTAATACCCCAATATTTGATTAGTGACTGAAATAAAAAGAATTAAAGTTTGGTGGTTTTAGTTCAGTGACTAAAACATAAAATTTCAAAGTTTGGTGGTCAAAGTGCAAAGTTGGGAAAAGTTTAAGGATCAACATGGTAATTTTCCAAATAATTATTTTCATGGCAAAAATGAATGGTTTATTTCGGTATAAGAATTTTGGTGGGAATCAAATTTTTGGTACGGGATTTGTGTGAAAAGCAATAAAGGATAAGTTACGGAAATTAATTCGAATGATTTTTCGAATTCGTAAAATTATGAAAATTTTATAGAAGTCTTAGAAAGACTAGAAGAACATGATATTATGGTTTTTGAATCGTTTTTATTCAATTTAAATTTGATTCTATGCAGTATTGGGTGAAATAGGTGAAAATGGCATTTTTGAAGATAAGTTGGTTCATTAAGGGCAAAATGGTCATTTCACCCTTACTTTTTGATTATTTATGATTATTATGGATAAGAATAAACAAATTTTGGCTAGTGATTGGTTATAACTCAAGGGTATAATGGTCTTTTTACTATTAAAGGATTTTTATTATTTATTTTGGTGTAAATTATGCCATTTGGCATAATTAAAGAATAAAAACTTGGAAAATCATCTCATATTCTCCTCCAAGCTGCCGAAACCTCTCAAGAATATAGGTGAGAATTTTTGATTCAATTTTTAAGCTTCCATGGTTAGATTTGAGCTTGAGACATGAAACAAGAAATTGTTCTCTATTAAATTCTCTATCTTTTGGTATAAGTTTTGTATAGTTTTCATGTCTCTAAGTTGAGTTTGGGGTTTAGGGTTAATGAAGAGCATGATAGAATCTTGAGTTTTAATGGTTTTTCTTGTTGGAAACATGCTTGTGATGTTGTTTTCATGGTTCAAATAATGAAAATTCCATGAATTGTGTTGTAGGTTGATTATGGGAAAATTAAAAAAATTAGGGGAAACTCTTGCAAAATTTTTATTTGAAGTGGAAATGATTTTAGAAGCTTGAATATGATGTTTGAAGGTTGAATTTGTGCTTGAATCAAGTTGAGAAAATTGGTCAAGATGACCTTTCATATTCAGCTAGTAAAAGAAAATTGGGGAAAATTATGGAAAAAATTTCCTAAGGTTAAGAATGATAATATAAGTTGATTGGAATGAGAATCCCTAATTATTTGGCATTAGGGACCAAAATGTAAATTTTGGAAAGTTTAGGGATTGGGTTGTCAAGCTTGTTTTTGAGGTATGTTATGTTGGAAAATTAAGTTAAATGATTGGAATGATGATTTTGAAGTTTATATTGAATTTGGGACCATTTTAGAATTTTCGACAATCTTGAGGACCAATATGTAAATTTCTAAAGTTTGTGTCCCAAAGCATAAAGAATGAGAAATAAAAGGATTAATTTGAAAATAATGGTTAGAAGCTCAAAAGAGTCCTTAGTGGCTAAATTGGGTATTTTGGAAAAAGTTGGAGAGTTATGGAAAAGTGTAAAGAAATGTGATTCGAATATAGAAAGTTTTTTTGGAATCAAGTTAGGCATAATAGATAGTTATTTTAGTTACTTTCCATGATTTGTATAGTATGAGTATGTACTCAAATATTGATTGTGTTATGTATTTAATATACATACAGATAACAAGCAAGCTCGTGATCGAAACAAGTTGAAGGACAAAGAAGGAGTTTCAGAATAGATACGTTTTGGTATAAGTAGCTAGTGAGGCATATAAGGTGAGTGCTTTCATATGTTTTAGAATATGTTTTGACTAATTTCAAGAATTCTATTTACTTGATTTTATTAAAATGATAACATGGTTTTTGTATTAGTTATATGATATTTTACAGACAAAGAAAAAGGTTAGTACATAATGGGGTATGAACTGCTCTATCATGAATTGTTTATACATGATGATTTACAAGTATATGATATGGATTTATTGCCCAAGTAATGATAGAGAGTTACAGTATAGTGGCATGCCATTAGAGGTCCAGTAGTCAAGGACTACGTGTAGCTACACACCGATCTTCGGATCCTATATCTTTATCAGCACTTATGTGCCTATATGATGCTGACACTTATGTGTCTATATGTTTATCGTCACTTTGGAGACCAGTGCTGAAGGAGTACAGACCTTGCATACTTTAGTTTCTCTTTATACAATTCTTGGGCCAATTACAAAGTTAAAGTACATGATAATCACCATTTTCTTATATATGATGGTTTTGAATTAAAAGAAGCTTTATTATGGTCTTGCTTAACCATGTTCTCATTTATTTTATTACTTGAATTTATGATTGCTTATAATGTCCCACTAAGTTATGTTTAGCGTGTGTATTATGCTTGTGCACACGTAGGTTGATCACGTGGTTCGTGAGCAGGAACGTTTTGGCATCACCCCGAGATCGAAGGGAAATTACAGGTTATCTTAGTAATGCTTTGACATCCGGTATCATATTTTGAGTAGTGGCATGTATAATAATGAATTTGCATATTTTGTGTAAATGAGGTTTAAAACTACACATTAGTTTGTATATTTATAACTTAAATATGGTTTAGAATTACTAGTATATGGTTTGAGTTGGTTTTTGAGTAGTTAGTAAGCTTATGATGGAGCTAAATGAAAACTGTCCAGAAACTCTGTTTTAGACAGTAAGTTTGAAAAATTGCTATAAATTCCATAGATTGAATTAGAAAATGAAACTTATATGTATGAAATAAAAATTGATCCTAGTTTCTTTTAAAACAAACGGTGATTAATTTCGATTTCTGTGTAAAAAGTTATGATTTTTTATTCGATTAAAGGTCTGAATTTTTAGACAGCAGATCTGCACTGTAGTGCATGTTTAACGAATTTTCTGCACTTATGTGTCATGAGTTAAGATCTCTAATTTATATGGATTAATAGGCTAATGAATCTAGTTTACTAGGAATTTTTCCAAATTAAGTTTTGAAGCTTACAAAAATTTATAAAATTTTTTGTTTAGAGACAGTGCAAGCTACCAGTTTTTTTCAAATGGTGAAAATTATTTAATCTTGTTTTATGACATCATCGACTCCTGTTTGGTAACAAATACGAGAAGAGGGTGTTATAAGCATTTTTTCTAATATTCTTAATTCCTCAAACTAAGTCATGTTTCTAGATCATACATCCACATTAATTTATAAGTAGAGTACAAAAATTTAGACATACAAAATAGCTACTTATTTAATATCTATACATGCCCCACTAGACTAGGATGTGGTGATACTTACTGATAATGTAAGCTAACTTGATCCAATGATGTGCAGCTCCTCCTCTGCTATCTAGTCCGAAGAACCTACGTGTGATACGAAACACACGCTAAGTATAACTTAGTGAGACATAATCATAACAATATAAAACAATGATTATAAATAACACAGCCCTGCAAAATGGCAAGCGATTTCCAATTGCAGTTGATAACATTTTATCATGCATATAACTACCTTACATGTATAGTTCATTAAACCAATATAATATTCAAATCATAGGATTCGGTCTATCTTACCAGTCTTGTGTACGTTAAGCTTTTTAGCTTAACTACCTGCATAAATACATTTCAAGTATTATAGCCCAAAGTACAAAATCATGTGATGCTATGGTACGCGAGTCATCATGACACCGTAGTGTCTGCATCGCCGAAGCGACTGAGATGAGTACGTATTCAAAGACGCTATTTGCTCCTCATAATCGCACATTTTGTGCTAACAACACCAAATTGTCTGAATAACGCCGTAGCGTCTAAGTTGACACCGAAGTGTCTAAACATCACTGAAGTGACTGAAACACACCGTAGTGTTTAAACCGATTCCGTAGAGTCTAACTCAACTCCGTAGAGTCTATCTCAACCCCAAAGAGTCTATCTCAACTCGAAGAGTCTATCTCGCACGTAGTGCTATGATGCAGCTGCTAGGACTCTTTGGATATCCAATTATACCGAAGACTCTCACACTAGTACTCGGGCATAACAACATAATATTTTCACATTCAATATCCTATACATCAATACTATCATTCATAATTCGATAATGGGCAGTTCATACCCAAAATCTAAAAATCCGATTTATCTTAGATAAATCATTATGCCATATCAATGTATCACATATGCCATTTAATATTTCATGCCATTTACATAACTTTGATCAATACACATTTTCATTAATATCAAAGTCGACTTCTCGCAAGTCTCCCTTATGTCATATAAATAAAAATGCACCCACTCATATCACATACCTCACTAAGCTATTTCGATACTTTTTCTTTGATTTTCTTTGATCTGGTACCCTTAGCCTCGTCAATAGCTGTACAGTACCATTTGAACATACATAACAATATTCATGTTAGATTTTTAATCTAACATTGCTTAACTATACTAGTATAATTATCCGAATATAGAATATTTTCAAAAATTCCACTTTTCCTTTAATAATGCCGAATTGTTCATTATGGTCCCTAGTGACCATTTTGCACTTTTTACAATTTATTCTAGCTCGAATTACAATTATTCAATAATTCCATCATTTTCACTAACTTTTATTCAATACCCCTTTCATCCACTAACTTTTACCAAAGTAACATTTTAGTCATTAATTTTACACATAAACTTGTAAACTTGTATCGAATAATTAATCCAACATTTCTATACCCCTTTCATCTCACATTTCCCCCTACTTTTAGACCAAAGCTGAATTGGTCCTCGAACTATCTAGGGCTGTCGAAATCGTCCCTTGCCATTTTCCTTTCTTGTCAATTTAGTCCCTTGGATTCTAGTTTCAATTCTAACTTCATACAACATATTCGAATCATAAAATCTCATAATCATAATAATTTCAAAATATTTTCCCATAATTTCTCTACAAGCCGAAATGGGTATCTATATTTTCCAATGACTTTATTTTAGTCCAAAAGCCATAATCAAGCTTCTAAGTTCATAATCTCTTCAAATCCATCACTAGGATAATTTTCACAAAATTTCCCCATGTATGCCGAAATGGTCACCTAAAGGAGTAGTTGGGGATTTTTCATTCTAACATCAAAATCAAGATTCTAATACCATCAATCTTTCATTTTCATCATCAATTTCAAAACCCTAAATAAAATCCCAAATTCTAGGGTTAGGGTTTTTAACCTTAAACATGAAATTAATCACAATCTAAGCTTGATTTCATCTCTACAACACTAGATTTGCTTAGATCAAGCTTCAATCTAAACATGGAACATGAAACCCTATTTTCTCTCTCTTCAAGAACATAATCAAATATTCATAACACTTGATAAAATTACTATCAAATGACAGAGAATTGAAAATAGATCAACTTTCTACCAAAAATATACCTTGAATCTTGTTCGGGAGCCTTCAAAAATACTTGGAGAAAAATTTGTATATTTTTCTCTTCGGTTCACTTGGTATTTCAAAAATAGGGTAGAAGAGGATGAACATTTTGTTCATCTTTTATTAATTTATGCCACATGTAATTGATAAATTGAATTTTTTATTCAATTTAGTCCTTATTCCAAAATTAACCTCCAACTAAATCATAATTTACAAGTTGATATTCTAGTTCAATTCCAACCAAATTCCATTCAACTCTAACCAAACTAGAGTAATGCTTTCACATGGGAAATTACCATATTGCCCATGGTACTTTCAAAATATTTCAAAATTGCCATTGTGACCAAATTACCAAAACTATTCACTTAAATCACTAATTTTGCCATTTTGTAAAAATGCAAATATTCTAGTTAGATCACAATCAACCAATTAATAATTTATTCATAAAAAAATATTTTGTGAATTTTCCGTGACTTATGGAACAACCTTTGAAATTTCAATTCGATCCGATTGCCCGATATTCACTTACTACTTCTACTGCGATTTCCCTTTCACCGGGCTATCAAATAAATTCTAAAAATTCCTTATTTCCATATCTAAAAAATAAATAATATTATCAAATAAAATATTCCATATTTATGAAGTCAAACTTAAAATTTTGACTCGGTCCAAATATACCTATAATTACCCGAAATCTTTATTGGATACAATTTCTCTTAATATTTCTTAATCGGCTATCAATATGAATAATATTAACTCGGACTGATTCCTTTTTATCAATCTAAAGTACTGACATGGGACCTTCCCTTCCACAATGGATTGTATCTTTTTAGGGTCGACGTGGATCCCTTCGGTTAAAACAATGTGACCCAAGAAAGCCACTTCTGATAACCAAACTTGCATTTCGAGAGTTTTGCATAAAACCTTTATCTATCATATGGTGAAATTTCATAATTTTTCAGTTCGATCCTGATATCCGAATTCCACTTAAACTTTGACTGTGATTTCCCAATATTCGAAATATCAGATCAAACTAGTAATTCCACATTCGATCCACACCAATAGGTGCTCTATCTATTTATGAAATAAAACACCTAACTTTTGAGAAATTACAACTTTGGTCCTTTAACTTTTCATATTTTGACTTGTACCATACAAGATTTGAAAACTTATCATTTTGGTCACTAAACTTTAACCTTGAATTCCCATTCCAATTTTTCCTTAGATTATTACCAAACTTTGCGTGTACCCTAATTTACTTATCCTCTATCACATGGTACTCTTAATTCTCAGAAATTCCTTTTCTAGAGTCCATAATTAAAGAAATTCTAACTTTTGCATTTTTGTCATTTTAGTCACTAAGTTAGCTTTTAAGCCCTTATCTTAGTACTAAATGACCCTTAGTCAACATAGCAAATTTTGGGGTATTACATGTATTGTCACAAATTGCTGTCTAACACACTTTGATGATATCCAAAACACTCCAACATGCTTCAAACACTTATACAACATTAATAAGATACATTACCAACCAAAGCATCACAGATTCAACGACCTTTCATGACATTCTTACCCACCAAGATATTCTATAGGCATGCATCCTAATATCTTTTCACTAAGCAACCAAAACTCACATTTGGTACATTTAAGGCATACTCAACATGCTTGCACATTTATAGCATTATACCAATCTTGCTTGAATCATCAAACCATGGCAACCAATCAAAAGCAACTAGATGTATACTCTAGCACTTGGCTAGCAACAACATAGGCAAGATTCACCCAAGCTCAATTAACATCAAACAAACCATAAAATCCAGCACTACACATGCTAAATACTCATGGAAAAATAGAATTACAAATCCCCTAAAATATGGCGAACACATTGCCTTATTAACCGAAAACATGAACCGAGTTCATACTCAAACTGGTTCTTGTCCTTGGATCACTTTGGCCTTGCCCTTGCAGCCCTAAACTTTAGTGCTCTGCATCATTAAGGAAAAGAGAGCATAAGCACACTTGCTTAGTGAGGATGCTCTTAAAACAATGATGCTTTATAACCCTTGAAAACTAAATACTTGTTTCCAAACCATGCTTACGACCTAAGCAAGTTCCAATGATTCCAATTCAAAACATGCATATCGACCATATGCAAAACATTATAATCCACATGCTTAAATCCCCAAAGCATTATATACAAAACCATGCTTAAATTCCAAAGTATTATATACAAAACCATGTTTAAATTCCAAAGCATTACAAAATAAGTTCAACACTTGAATTTTCATATATTAGCATTTATAGTGACCCCGGATAGACGACCTCTATCCTTGATTAGCCGATCGCTAATCTTTAAGTAACCGACCGTTAACCTTACATTTCGGATACACATATCTCCCATGATAGTCGACCACTACCGTGACCCATACCATGCCGGCCGCATGATATAACACCCTTGTCGATCGCAAGATCAACATCAACAAGGGGAACCAATCGCTCAACCCAAGTGACAACATTATAATCCGAGTAGCCGACCGCTTACCTCAAGGACTCTTAATCACGATCGATTTTTAACATATTATAGTGCACTTCATCCTATGGCATGCCAACTATATCCGAATGTTTTCTCATCATGTCACATAGCCAATATATCATTTACAAAACCATTTACTCACTGTTTTTCAATGCATTATACAAAACCACCACATATGCAATCACATTGCCAAAGCAATAACACCATTCCCAACCGGAATGAAAACCAATTCTCCCTAGCATTTCTTATACTTTTAAACCCCCTGCATATCTACTTAAAATCATGCATTTCCAGTAAGTAAATCAAACCATATTTACGACCAAAACATGAATTACACATGCTCATATCCGACCGATATTAAAGAGAAAAAGAGGGAAAACTTACTTTTGAGTTTAGGTAAGTGTTTCAAACTTGTCCTAAACTCCCAACAACCTTTATTTAACCTTTTAAAGGCGTTTAAACCTGTTTCCACTCACCGATACGCTTCGCTTTGCTCACCAACGCGAATCAAGCTTATGGGAAGCCACAATCAATGTCAAACTTTGTCGCTTTGATTATCCCCTGTTTTAACCACATAAAACCAGAGGTCAAATGCATCATAATGCATTCAAACCATTGCCTGCAAGCAAAACCCGCAACTCTCAAGTTGCCCACTCAAAACTTTTCCGAAACATACCGAAATCATCATCAAACAATTCCGAAACTTAACCCAACCTTATTACCACAATTCAATCCATCAAACATCATCAATTAACACTTATAAACATGATTAATTCATCCAAATACTTCTAGCAACTACGCATCCACCTCAACGCCACAAAACACAAATCTAAAAACCTTAACAACTAGGGATTCAAGAGTTTCAGGATTCTATTGTTAAAATCAACTTAACAACAATATAAAATATCCAAAATATGCTTAAAATCGATCCTCAACACCGAAAAACAGATCCAATTTATATCTTCCACTATTTCATCAAATTTACCCAATTAAATCAATTAATCATTATAAAAACACAAAATCAATTTATAAATCATAAATCAAGGATCAAATACTTAGGAATATCAATAAAGAACCATAAATAGAGCAGAAGAATGAACCTTACCTCTATTGTGTGATTTCTGCCTCAATTGATTGTTTAAAGCTTGAAAAACCTAAGAATTCAATAAGGTTTTGTAAATCAAAGATAAATAATCAATTATAAATCAAGAAATTAAGAAAACAAGTTTCTCACCTCTATGATTTGATGAAAATAAGAGTGATTGGCTGAAAAGAAGCGGAGAGAAAAGTTACATCAAATTTCTTTAAAAGTGATAACTAACTTTAATAACTAAAATCCCTTTTAATTATCTTTTAAAACACATGTTAAAATGACTTAATTGAAGAGAGAAATCACCTACAAAAAATTTGGTAAATTAGCTCCTTAAGGATTCTAAGAATTTGATCCTTTTCATTTTAGTCACCTTTAAAAACAGTTTTCAAAAATTACATTTTGGTCACTAACCAAAATGTCACCCTTCCAAAACCCATTTTCCAAAATTGATTTCACCAATATTTTTCATATATTAAAATATAATTTTAGAGTATTTCTCCACAATTTTATCACCTTCAAAAATATTTAATCCAATTAAATCCTGAAACCGACTCAAATCTCTAATACCGGTCCACCAGACCTTCGAACCAACCTTCAAAACATCTAAGCCCAAAACCAGGGTGTTACAACTCTCCCCCACTTAAGAAATTTCGTCCTCAAAATTTACCTGGAGGAAACAAATGCGGAAATTGCTCCAACATATCCGCCTTGCTCTCCCAAGGGGCTTCCTCGACACCACGGTGTCTCCACAAGACCTTAACAAGCTCAATAGTCTTGCCATGAAGAGCTTTGCTGCTGGAATCAAGGATTTCCACCGGCTCCTCGTCATAGGACAAATTCGGCCTCAACTCAATATGCTCCACCGACATAACATGCAAGGGATCTGACTGATACCTCCGCAACACATCATGTATTTTCTCCAATTCGGGAGGCAACCTCAACCGATAAGCCATAGGACCAACACGTTAAACAACCTCGTATGGTCCAATAGACCTCAGGCTAAGCTTACCCTTACGCCCGAACTGCATCACCTTTTTCCATGGTGACACCTTCAAGAATACACGATTGCCCACCGCATATTCGATCTCCCTACGCTTAAAATCCGCGTAAGATTTTTGCCGATCCGCAGCCGCCTTCAAGTGATCACACACAAGCTTTACCTTTTCATCCGTTTCCTTCAACACATTCAGTAAGGAAACATGCTTTTCGCCTACCTCAGCCCAACATAAGGGCGTATGACACCTTCGGCCATTCAATGCCTCATACGGTGCCATCTGTATACCCGCTTGGTAACTGTTGTTATATGCAAACTCAACAAAAGGTAAATGCTTCTCGCAGGTTCCTTGGAACTCAATAATGCAACATCTCAGCATATCCTCCAAAACCTAGATAAGTCGCTCAGACTGTCCATCCGACTGAGGATGATATGCGGTGCTGGAATTTAATCTCGTGCCCAAAGCCCTGTACAAACTCACTCAAAACCTCCCTGTAAACCTCAGATCTCTATCCAAAACAATGGACTTCGGTACCCCGTGCAAACACACGATCTCAACAATATACAAATCTGCCAACTTGTCCAGCATATACGTCGTATACACTGACAGAAAATGTGCATACTTCGTAAATCGATCCACAATCACCCAAATGGAATCCTTTTTAGCCGGTGTCAAAGGTAACCCTGACACAAAATCCATGGTGATTCTCTCCCATTTCCATTTCAAAATTTTCAATGGTTGCAACAACCCGGATGGAAACTGATGTTCAGCCTTGACCCGCTGACATACCATGCACCTTGAAAGGAACTCAACCACATCCTTTTTCTAACCAACCCAGTAGTATACTTCTTTCAATCTCCGATACATTTTCACAGTACCAACATGCAGAGCAAAAGGGCTAGAATGCGCCTCCGTCAAAATAGTGTGCCTCAACTCCGAATCATCCGGCACCACTATTCGACCCTTGAAACACAACTCCATCATCATCAAAATGAAAATCCATCGGATTACCCTCCGATATGTCCTTAACATACTCAACTAAGGAATCATCAAATGGTTGCTTATCTTTAATCATCTGCGACATCGTAGGCTTAACTTGCAATTCAGCCAACAACCCACCTTCCCGCGTCACACTCAACCTCGCGAACATAGCTCTAAGCTCAACCACAACTTTGCGACTCAATACATCCGCGACCACGTTGGCTTTACCAGGATTATACTCAATCGTCAAGTTGTAATCCTTAAGCAACTCCAACCATCTGCGTTGCCTAAGTTTCAAATCCTTTTTAGACATCAAATACTTCAAACTCTTATGGTCCGTGAAAACAACACACTTCTCACTATAAAGATAATATCTCCAGATTTTTAAGGCAAACACTACAATCGCAAGCTCCAAATCATGATTTGGATAGTTGTGCTCATGAATATTTAGTTACCTCGATGCATAGGCCACAACCTTACCATCTTGCATCAGCACACAACCCAACCCAACATAAGATGCATAACTATAAACCACAAACTTCTTCCCAGATTTAGGTTGAATCAACACAGGAGCATGTGTCAAAACTTTCTTCAATCTCTCAAAATTACGATGTTGCTTCTCCATTCACACATAAGGAACATTCTTCTACAACAGCTTCGTCAGTGGTGCCGCGATACTAGAAAACCATCAACAAAGCGGCGATAATAACCAGCCAACCCAAGAAAACTACGAACCTCTGAAAAAGATTTAGGTTGTTCCAATTGAGAATAGCCTCAATTTTCTATGGCTCAACATGAATACCCTCCGCATAAATCACATGACCAAGGAACATCATTTCCTTAAGCAAAACTCACACTTGCTCAACTTGGCGTACAACTAATTATCCTTCAAAACCTGCAACACAATCTGTAAATGTCGATCATGTTCTTCTTCGGTACGAGAGTACACGAGAATATCATCTATAAACACCACCACGAATTGATCAAGATATTCATGGAACATCCTATTCATCATATGCATGAATGCAGCCGGGGAATTTGTCAAACCAAAAGGTATGGCCAAGAACTCATAATGCCCATAACTCGTACGAAATATGATTTTATATATATCCTCATCCTTAACCTTCAACTGATAATACCCAGATCTTAGATCAAACTTAGAGAACACTGCTGCCCCGCGAAATTGATCAAACAGATCATCAATCTTCGGTAAAGGATACTTTTTCTTCACCGTTAGCTTATTCAACTGCCGGTAATCAATGCACGTACGCATTGTACCATCTTTCTTTTTCACAAAGAGAACCGGAGCACCCCAAGGCGAAACACTCGATCGGATGAACCCATGATCCAACAACTCCTGAAGCTGTGACTTCAACTCCTTCAATTCCTTCGGTGCTATCCTATAAGTAGCAATGGACAACGGTACCGTACTAGCGTACGTCTCAATACTGAATTCTACCTCTCTATTCGGTGGTAAACCCAATAACTCTTCAGGAAAAACCTCCAAAAAATCACAAACAGTTCGAATGTCCTTAACCCAAACACCTTTAACCTCAGAATTCATCACAATATCCAAATAAGCTTGGCAACCTCCTTGCATCAACCTTTCTACTTGAGTAGGCGAGACAACATTGGACAAGAACTTCACACTCTCGTCAACCACCACAACTTCATAATCATCTGCTAACCTCAAAGAAATCCTTTTAGATTCACAATCCACAACTACCTTGTGCTCACTCAACCAATCCATACCCAAGATGACATCAAAACCATGGAATGGTAACTCCATTAAATCAGCAACAAACTTACAACATTGCACAACTAAAGGACATTGTCTATACAACCTCCTAGTAGTAACCGTCTCACCAAAGGAACTAGTTACCAACATACCAACATCAAGGATCTCAACGGGAACAATCAACAATGATGCATGTTCACTCAGGATATAAGAATAAGTAGACCCCGAATCAATCAAAGATAACAATGACAAGGATTGTAAAGTAAAAGTACTTGCGATCACATCCGTGTCATTGTAACACTCGCGATGAGCATAGATCTGAGTTGGTCCACCATTCTCCAACTCTTCAGGAAAAACCTCCAAAAAATACAAACAATTCGAATGTCCTGCACCCGAACACCTTTAACCTCAGAATTCATCACAATATCCAAATAAGCTTGGCAACCTCCTTGCATCAACCTTTTTGCTTGAGTACCCGAGACAACATTGGACAAGAACTTCACATTCTCGCCAACCACCACAACTTCATAATCATCGGCTAACCTCAAAAAATCTTTTTGGATTTACAATCCAAAACTACCTTGTGCTCACTCAACCAATCCATACCCAAGATGACATCAAAACCATAGAATGACAACTCCATTAAATCAGCGGTAAACTCACGACCTTGCACAACTAAAGGACATCGTATATACAACCTCCTAGTAGTAACCGTCTCACCAAAGGAACTAGTTACCAACATACCAACATCAAGGATCTCAACGGGAACACTCAACAATGATGCGTGTTCACTCAGGATATAAGAATGAGTAGACCCTGAATCAATCAAAGATAACAATGACAAGGATTGCAAAGTGAAATTACATGCGATCACATCCGTGTCATTACGAAACTCGCGATGAGCATAGATCTGAGCTAGTCCACCATTCTCCGGTCGCACTGCAACAGCATTAGCTACAACTCTCTAATCATCCTCATGTCTCTGAAAATTACCCCTGCCACGGCCTCGGCCCCTAGCAGGTGCAGCAACATGAACTAGCGCATCCCTCACAGCACGAGGACAATCACACTTCACGTGATCAGGAAATCCACAAATCCAACAGCTCAAGGTATTTCCCCAGCATGCACCCGTTTGACGTCTACCACAACGCTCACACTCAGCTACAAAATGAACTCCTGGGTTACCTAACCGACACCACCACCACGCCTATGATTCAACTTATGCCTCTTGTCCCTGAACCCCTATTCTACCTCCCAAAATAGCTAGAATCGACCACTCTCTTACCCAAGCTCACACTCGTAGCCTGGACTGATGTACCCAAGGACTGCTCAATATCCTTGGCCCTGTTAACCAACACATCAAAATCTATATAATCTGCAGCTAAGAGATAAGTCTTAATGTCGTTCACAAGACCATGATAGAATCTATCACATCTCTGCTGATCATCAGGAACTAACTCTAGGGCATACTAACTCAGGCGAACAAATTTCACCTCATACTCAGCCACAAACATGCCTCCCTATGTCAACAACATAATCTCGTGCTTCTTCGCATCTAAATACTGTATACCAAGATACTTTCTCTTGAAAGCCTTCTGGAAGAACTCCTAGGTTACATCCACCTCAGGAGCTCCAGCTACTGTGGTCGCCCACCAATGATATGCATCACCCTGTAACAGTGACATAGTGCAACCCAACTTGCGCTCCTCATTACAACCTATCTGGTTCAGAATGCAGATTGTCTTTTCCAGCCAACCCTCGGCTGCCTCAGGACTCAAACCCTAAAATTCCTTGCCTCTCAAACTTCAAAGACGCTTCAAGGGTAAACCTTGATTAGGCACCACAGCAGGTGCCGGTGCTTGCACTTGTACCCTAGCCACCGTTGCTTGAAACGCTTTCGTCATTGCTTGGATTAACGGAGTCAGATCACCAAAAACTAGCACAATAGGAGCATGGGGAACACCTTCCACCCCAACATCGACATGAGGAACTAATGGAGGAGGAGGAGCTAAAACATTAGGGGATTCTCTTCCTCAATATTATTCTGCTCAACTCTCGCATTATTAGCCATTGAACGTGTCTCACGTCAAACCATGCTATCAAAAGAATCAAAACACATTATTAGCCATCGAACGCGTCTCACGTCTCACCTTATAAAACATTTTAAAACCTCGATAATAGGCATTGTATTCCCAAATCATACCCCAACATGATATTAAACAATCATCGAACACATACACAATCACCGTGCAATTCAAACAACATCAGTTAATCAAACAACATCCTAACTTTTTGAAACCTGGCTCTGATACCAACAAATGTAACCCCCTCAACCCAGCCTAGACGCCCGATCGAATTGAGAGAACTACATTAGGTTTGCCGAAGCAAACCGGAGAAAGATTACGAAAACTAGTCTATTTTTTTATCTTATCTAGATGCATATTATAAATCCTAAGTGTACATACTTGCAATGGGTGAAATTTTAAAGAAACGGACCACGAAAAGGCAACCAATTACATTCGACACATATTAGGGACTAAAATGCAAATTGTTACCTCTCCAAAAGTACTATTTTTAATGCCAATCTTACAATGCTTTTGCTTGTTTTAGGTACATTAAGTTGCATAAGGTTGTTATAATCATGCATTTGCATAAGGAGTTCAGAATTATGTCTATGCCAGTGTGAATGGTTGTTTTGTTGGTAATTTTGCAGGTTTGGCATAGTATTTGGCCCCAAAAAGCAACATAGGAATGAATGCCAGAGAAAATGCCGAGTGTTGTTGGCACAGATGGACCAGACAATACCAAGAACCGGTTGGCAGAGAAGTGTATTTGATGCCATGCCAAGAAGCTGTTGGACCCCGAAAAAATAGGATAAGATCAAGCTCCAAAAATATAGCAATTAGATTAATCTCCGAAAAAATAGTGGATTAGATGGTGCCAAGATTGGTTGGCAGATTCATGCCAAGCTTGGATGCCAAGGCAGTGTCGGCAGTATGACGTCAGCCCTAACCTGATCAGCTTATCAGCTTATCACTTCAAATATGGATAAGATGATCACTCATCTTATCCCTTGTGCATTTAAAATTCATACTCAAGGGCTTATCCTACCCCTTCTTCGCATGCCCATTTAAAGAACGATTAAGCAAGCATTTAGATGACGAACTGGGAGAGGATTTCATTGACGATCGAAAGGCTGCGTGGTTCGACCAGCTAGACCGAGGGCTTGGAGCCATTGAAGGGCTGCAATGAGAGACCCCCTTCTTGCCTATTCTCTTTGTTTAGTTATTTTTATTTTTTAATGATGATGTATTTTGAAAACGTTTATGGTTTTTTGGTTAAATCCCTTACCATGAACTAATTCAATAGTTGGTGGGGGATTTTGCGTTGAAACCCTATTTTCATGTTTAGATCTGCCTTGGAAATGTTTTATCTATTCGACATACTTTAATGTTTTCTAAATACTATACCAAGTGAGAGCTGGCACTGTTGGCCTATTGCTCCTTAATATCTTAACAGATTTGGGGTGGCAACGATTAAGTTGTTGAATACTAAGGAGAGAAGCTTTGAGAGAAGTCATTCAAGTAGATGAACTTACTTCAGGAGTGAAATCTACCCCTTAGGAGTATAGATTGGATCTTAATCAAATTGGTTTATTTAAAAGCATGCACTATAGAGATATATGGGTTTTTACATGATCAATTTAGGGCAATGACCATCGAGAGAGGCTTTGTTAATTTTGAATCTGCTCGGTAAACAATGCCAAGATAGGTTGTTATTAAAGGCTGGCACGACATGAATAGCGTGAAAACCAGGCATTCCCTCCCAACGCTCATCATTCATTAAAGCACCTTCCTTGCCAACATCTTTAATTTACTTTTATTTCTTTTCTTTCCAATTATTTCCAAAACCAATTTCAAAACAAAACAACTTTTCCTTAAAGCAAGTAACAATCAAAGCAATTGAATTCCAAGTCAATCTTTGTGGGATCGATACTCAGCTTACTACTGTATTACTTGCAGACCGTGTATACTTGCACGCAAAAGACTCATCTTGGCACTGTTTATTACTTTTCCAATACATATCTTTTGCCCCCTTTTGTCAGCATTCACTTAGAGAGTCTACAAGTTTTTGGCGCCGTTGCCCGGGATTGCGACATAATTTATTGCTTTAATTTTTATTTTTTTTTCATTTTACTAACTTTGTTTTTTTGATCATTTTTTTCTTTTTCAGGAAAACTATAAAGAAGAGTATGGGCAGCCACATATGGTATGATGATGACTATATTTTTCCCATTTATGACTACCAATATCCAACTCTAAGAGCGTTCCATGAGCAAAGACGATATGAAACGCATGAAGATGATGCCTATACAACACTCTCGGCAAAGATTTTTGAACTAAAAAACATGATTACATCAATGCAAGTGCCTAACAAGTTCAACAGAAGGCAAGCAATACCCGTTGTTTGTGCATATTGTAGAGGATGCCACTCGTTTGACAATTGTCCCTTCCACCCTAATTCCTATTGTTACATGGGGAACTGTAATGTGAACAACCCTTCCTCCTACAACTTCAACCAAGGATGGAACTAGCAGCAATATATTTTTTGGAATAATCAAGACGACGCTTATTTTTATGCACCTAACAACTTTGCTGTGCCACCAGACTTCAACCAAATGCCATCCCAAGGCAGCATTCTTCATGAGAAATCAGCAATAGATCTTTAAGGATCCAACGGATCGTTTGGCATGGCAGAACTACCTTCAGAAATGCCGATGCACAACAATCCACCTCAAGAGCAAACAAATTCATTGGAAACACACATGAAGAAGCCATGGATGCTATGAGAAGCTTGGAAGAACAAGTTAGGAGGCTTGCAAATACTGTGAATGGCATGCCTCAAGAGAACAAGATAGAGCTTCCATCAAGGCAGCAGGAGGTGGCAACCACTTCGGTTAGTGGTAATAATCAGAATGCCATGCCAATGCTACATCAACAAGCTGGCAATTTTCTTCCTTCATCTACTCCTCAAGGAGTTCAGAATCAATATTACGAGTATCAGGTTTTTCCTAACACACTTGAATCAATATATTATATTGATGAAGAGTATCCAACAAGAGGTACATTGGACTCATTAGTGGTAATAGAGTGTGAGGAAAATTTTAAGGGTAAGGATCCCGAACACAACAACATCAAGGCAATGCTAGATAATGTTGCCAAGGTCGATGCCAGGGCAGAAGGGCAATATTCTGAAGTTCCAAACCAAGAAGACGAAGGCAAGAAGCCGATTATTTACCAGGAAGAGAAATTAGTGCCAACAAGTGAACCCAATGACGTAGAGAAAGAAGAGGCAGCGGCTGATGATGCCATACCACTATATGATTCCAGAGCACAATCTGATGCCAGACCACTGTCTGATGCCATACCACTATCTGATGCCAGATGTTCAGAAACTCTGCCATGTGATATGGATGGTGCTTGGCAAAAAGGCCAAACTGTCACTCCCCTAAGTGGCAACCAAGTCGAGATTTTAACGCGTGGAAAAGAGCTAATTACTTTCCATGTGAATAAATCAGTGCCAGCAAAAGAAACCAAATAAGCTGAGAAAGGGGAAGCAAGCACCAGCAATGCCGGATCTGAATCTGATGCCAACACCACCTCGACAAAACCAGTAGAGCCAGTAATTGCCAACCCTACATTGGTAAGACAAATAAATGTTAATTTTAATGTTGACAAAGCTCTTAAGTGTGTAGATAAACCTAAAGAATGCCATGCAGTTGAGCCAATAGAATCCATTTTAGATGAGAACCTGGCATTGACTTGCCAAGGAATGAAAGCTGATGCCATTAAACATAAGTGTGATGGCAAAACAATTGTGCCACAGAGAAGATCGATTCGGGTCAGGACTGATGCCATAAAGCGAGGTGTGCTCAAATGGCTTGTTGCTGGAAGGAAAAATGGATGCCAATTGACTGAGAATAAAGAGTTGAAGCAAGAGAATTTGGCCGTGACAATAATGCAGAGATGGTGCTGCCAGAAATTAAAGTTTTACCTTAGAATGCTATGGCAAGTCTGGAACCGGTTGAGGATACATACACCTTGGCATCAAACGAAACAGAATGACCACAGCCTAAGCACTACTGGGGTGCTGAATTCAATCAAAGATTTGATAGGCCTACAGGGAAGAGGTATTTTGGTTTTCTAAGGTGGTTATTCAAAACCCCCATGGCAAAATATTCTCCCTTGTTGAGCAATCTAGAGTTCGGCATACTCAAAGGTAAGAAATTCTTTGGCTTTCTATGCTGGTTATTCAAACAAAAGGTTGCCACATACTGAAGCACTACCAAGAAGGAAATCAGAATAATGCCAAAGAGACCATTCTCATTGCGAAAATTCAGTAACTCTTTGCCAACTCAGTTTGATCATTGTGAATAATTTAGGAGAATTATTTTCTTTCAGTACTTAGGATATCTCAGTTTTAAATTTTTAGTTTTTTGTTTATTTTCTTTTTCTATTTTGAAAGGTTCCTTTGAGTGAATGTAGGATTTTGTTGCCAAGAAAAATGCCAAGACAAGGACTGGCATGGGGTGATTGAACAAAATGCAGAGAATGAACTTGTTGTAGAGGATGAACACACCAAGTTTACGGAAGCCTTGGACGATACAAAGAGGAAGATGATGTTGAAGAAACTTTGTGAACTTGTCACTAAGTGGACCGTGTCATCAAAATGCCATCGGACGGTGAAGCGGTTGGCATTGTTACATTCAGTCATCATGGGCCGCAAGATCAATATCAGCCGTATCATTATTGATGAAACTTATAAATGCGCCAGTAAGGATAATGGGAGTTTATGTTTCCTTTTATTGATTTCTAACATTTACATGCAGCATAGCGTGCCAAAGTTTGATATAGATAAAGCTCAAGAGCTCAAGGGAACGGCGATCACTCTGCCCTGTGGAGGTAACTCATTACCGAGGAGAAAGGTAAGGGAAAGGTTACCGAGTCTGTGCCAAAGGCCAGGATGCCAAAGGCAGTGCCTAAGACTCTGATACCTTCTGTTTCATTGGCAATGCTTTCCTAGATATATCAACGCAGGAGGTCATCCTCCAGAAATTAAAGAAAGCCAAACTCGATGCTTTGGCAGTATGTTCATGTCAGAGACCATGCCATGAAGAAAATACGTAAGGACATATATGTCCACACACTGCCAGTATTTTTTGAGTTCCCTACAGACCTCCTTGTAAAGGATGACATGCCAGCCAGACCACACTCTGCCCACACGCTGACCCAGTCTGATGCCACCATTGTTCAAGAATTCTATGTCCATCTTGTGACCAAAGATTCACCCTTCTTGATGATTAGAGGTACGTGTGTGTGTTTTGATGGAGGATATATTAACATTATGTTTGATTTAGAAGGTGCAGGGGATGAATATTTTGAGTATGCCAATTTGATGAATGCTGCCAAAAGAAAGAAGTTACTTGTAGATTTGTGGGAGCCTGGCACGGCATGGACAATGTCATCAAAGAGACACTGAACGGTAAAACGAATGGCATTGAAACATCAACCGAGAGGATGGAATCAGTTTTTAAAGGTCAGTATGACGCCTACAACCCACAATGAGACCATCTCGGAAGAAAGGCTGATTTTATTGCACTCCATCATGATAGGGCGCAAAATTAACGTTGATAGGCTCATCATCGATGAAACTTATAAATGTGCAGCAAGAGGTAATGGTAGTTTGTTCTTTCCTTTGTTAATCTCTAACATTTGCATGCTCCATGGTGTGCCAAAGCTTGATACAGATAAAGGTCAAAGGATTAAGGGAACAACAATCACAGCTTCTATTTGGAGAAACCTCACCGTTGTCGAGCCAAAAGACAAAGGCAAGGGGAAGGCAAAAGTGCCCACGCCAAAGCCAAAGGTGTCAAAGGCAGTGCCAGCCACCATGCCAACCAGTTCACTGGCAGTGCTGTCTCAAATTTACCATAGTCAGGAGATCATTCTCTAAAAGTTAGAGACAGCCGAGGAACTCAATGATAAGATAAGGCACTACACAAAGGAGAGAGATGCTATCATCAGAGAGGTTCTTGAATAAAATGTCCCATGATTTTATGACAATATTTCCAGATTTCCCTACCGAGCCCTCTGCCAGCGATGATGCCATGCCAGCCAATCCACACGAGAAGAAGTCTACGAAGGGGAGTCCTCCTCTCCCTAAACTCTTTTACTTGTCATTCCATTTCATTTACATGATCATGTATGTTATTTTTATGTTTTCTTGTATATATGTGTTGTTTTCATGCATTAAGGACAATGCACATCTTGGGTTTAGGGGTGTGCGTTTCCTCACATTTATTCCATGCCATGCATTTCATGTTTACATTTCTGTTGCCATCCCATCTAGGTCATTAAGAATAGATGCATACCGAACCACTAAAAAAAGAATTTTTTTTGCCTTCGTTTAATTTTAAAAAATGTTAACACTTGTTAGGTAAGTTTAAATTGATCTAGGTGTCTGTCCAATCAAGAAATTTTAATCGTTAGTTGTAATACCATGCCAGCAGAATAGTTATTCCAGGTTTGCTTGGTAATTGATCTCTAGTTTAGGGAATTAAACTTACACTTAACACGTAGTATGTATCTAGTTCCTTAGCAAACTTAGAACTTTTGAAACTATGCTCAGATTTAAAAAAAAATGATGCCAGGGTAAAAGAAGTAAATAAGGCAGCAATGTTCTGCCAAAGCAAGAAAAAATAGAACTCTCCTCTACCTTAGGGATAATAAGCTACTTGGGGCTTCATGGTTTGCTCCCTCTTAGTTCTCAAGTCCAAAACTTTAGGGTATGAGTTGAAGAGAAAGCCTAGTGATGTCTAGATTAAGGTGGGATCCGTGGTATGCCCCCTCTTATCTCTCACGCTAAATAGTGTCACAAAGCAAGCTTAAATGGATGCCAAAAGAAACCCTTGGCAAAGAAAAAAAGAAGAATTTGAGTTTAGGTAGTAAGATTGTTTAAGAGAGTAAAAGGATACTTGATGCATATTGCCTACACATCATGCACTCTTAATAAACTTAGATTAGAGTTATATTGCTGTACTTGAATTACTACCTGCTTGGCATTGTTGCACTGAGATACCTGAGGACATAAATAGAGCCAAATTCTGCTTGCCAGCACTTGTTGGCATTCTAACCAAAATTTTGTCGAGGTAACATTTTCACAATTTTTTTGTTCTTATTTTGATTGCATTACTTGAGGACAAGCAATGAGTTAGGTTTGGGGGGTGTTACCTCTCCAAAAGTATTGTTTTTAATGCCAATCTTACAATGCTTTAGCTTGTTTTTAGGTACATTTAGTTGCATAAGGTTCTTAAAATCATGCATTTGCATAAGGAGTTTAGAATTCTATCTATGCCAGTGTGAATGGTTGTTTTGTTGGCAATTTTGCAGGTTTGGCATAGTATTTGGCCCAAAAAAGCAACACAAGAATGAATACCAGAGAGAATGTCGAGTGCTGTTGGCACAGATGAACTAGACAATGCCAAGCACCGGTTGCAGAGAAGTGAATTTGATGCCATGCCAAGATGCTGTTGGACCCCAAAAAAATAAGATAAGATCAGGCTCCGAAAAGATAGCAATTGGATCAATCTCTGAAAAAATTGCAGATAAGATGGTGCCAAGATTGGTTGGCAGATTCATGCCAAGCTTGGATGCCAAGGCAGTGTCGGCAGTATGACATCAGCCCTAACCTGATCAGCTTATCAGTTTATCACTTCAAATATGGATAAGATGATCACTCATCTTATCCCTTGTGCATTTAAAATTCAAACTCAAAGGCTTATCCTACCCTTCTTCGCATGTCTATTTAAAGAATGATTAAGCAATCATTTAGAGGACGAACTGGGAGAGGATTTCATTGACGATCGAAAGAGCAAGGCTGCGTGGTTTGACCAGCTAGACCGAGGGCTTGGAGCCATTGAAGGGCTGCATCGAGAGACCCCCTTCTTTCCCATTCTCTTTGTTTAGTTATTTTTATTTTTTAATGATGATGTATTTTGAAAACTTTTATGGTTTTTTGGTTTAATCCCTCACCATGAACTAATTCAATAGTTGGTGGGGGATGTTTGCGTTGAAACGCTGTTTTCATGTTTAGTTTTTGATAATAAATCTGCCTTGGCAATGTATTATCTATTCAGCATACTTTAATGTTTTCTAAATATAATGCCAAGCGAGAGCTGGCATTATTGGCCTATTGCTCCTCAATATCTTAACAGACTTGGGTGACAAGGATTAAGTTGTTGAATACTAAGGGGAGAAGCTTCGAGAGAAGTCGTTCAAGTAGATGAACTTACTTCGGGAGTGAAATCTACCCCTTAGGAGTATAGATTGGATCTTAATCAAATTGGTTTATTTAAAAGCTTGCACTATAGAGATATAGGGGTTTTTACATGATCAATTTAGGGCAATTACCATCGAGAGAGGCTTTGCTAATTTTGAATCTGCTCGGCAAACAATGCCAAGACAGGATGTTATTGAGGGCTGGCACGACATGAATAGCATGAAAACCAAGCATTCCCTGCCAACGCTCATCATTCATTAAAGCACCTTCCTTGCCAACGTCTTTACCTTGCTTTTATTTCTTTTCTTTCCAATTATTTCCAAAACTAATTTCAAAACAAAACAACTTTTCCTTAAAGCAAGTAACAATCAAAGCAATTGAATTCCAAGTCAATCTCTGTGGGATCGATACTCAGCTTACTGCTGTATTACTTGCAGACCGTATATACTTGCACGCAAAAGACTCATCTTGGCACTGTTTATTATTTTTCCAATATAAATCTTTTGCCCCCTTTTGCCAGCATTCACTTAGAGAGTCTACACAAATCGGATAAATTATTGAACCAATACTAAAATTAAGGTTGCCGATCCTCAATTAGTCAGGTTTCATGCCAACATGTCAAATTTCAAATCAAAACGATCATCCAAGCTCATACAATTGCACTCACAAATATTCAGCGACCAAAATAAAAGAAACAGAACTTCCAAATATTCCAAATAACTGAAATAACTACAGCCTGTATCGATACGCGTGTAGGTGTTTCGGTACGCCTTAACCATTTTAAAAAACACAGATTCTAGTAGCTCAAACTCATTCCAATACGGCCCCGCGTATCAAAACGCCCAGTCAAAATACACTAACCCATACCGAAAAACTTGCTCAAGTATCAAAATGCTATGCTTGGAAAGGCTTACCCGTATCGAAACACCTTCCTACGTATCGAAACGCTATGCCTGAATTGGCCTAGCCGTACTTGTACGGTGTCACCTATTCCGATACGCCTAAACCTGTAATGTCCCAAATTTCTGTCTAAACACACTTTGATGATATCCAAAACACTCCAACTTGCTTCAAACACTTATACAACATTACTAAGATACATTACAAACCAAAGCATCATAGATTCAACGACCTTTCATGGCATTCTTACCCACCAAGATAATTTATAGGCATGCATCCTAATATCTTTTCACCAAGCAACCAAAACTCACATTTGGTACATTTAAGGCATACTCAACATGCCTGCACATTTATAGCATCATACCAATCTTGCTTGAATCATCAAACCATGGCAACCAATCAAAACCAACTAGATGCATACTCGAGCACTTGGCTAGCAACACCATAGGCAAGATTCACCCAAGCTCAATTAACATCAAACAAACCATAAAATATATCACTACACATGCTTAATAATAATGGAAAAATAGAATTGCAAATCCACAAAAATATGGCGAACACATTGCCTTATTAATTGGAAACATAAACCGAGTTCATACTCAAACTAGTTCTTGTCCTTGGATCACTTTGGCCTTGTGTAGGCTCTCTAGGTGAAATGCTGGCAAAAGTGGCAGAAAATATGTATTGGAAAATATAAGAATGTGCCAAATTTGCGTGCAAGTATACACGGTCTGCAAGTAATACAGCTGGTAAGTTGAGTATCGATCCCACAGAGATTGTCTTGGAATTCAATTGCCTTGATTGTTACTTGCCTTAAGAAACAGTTGATTTGATTTGAAATTGGTTTTGGAAAATAATAAAAAAGTAAAGAAATTAAAGAAAAGTAAAGACGTTGGCAAGGAAGGTGTTTTAATGAATGATGAGCGTTGGCAGGGAATGCCTGGTTTTCACGCTATTCATGCCGTGCCAGCTGTTAACAACAACCTATCTTGGCATTGTTTGCTGAGCAGATTCAAAAGTAGCAAAGTCTCTCTCGATGGTCATTGCCCTAAATTGATAATGTAAAAACCCCTATATCTCTATAGTGTTTGTTTTTAAATAAACCAATTTGATTAAGATCCAATCTATACTCCTAAGGGGTAGAATTCACTCCCGAAGTAAGTTCATCTACTTGAACGACTTCTCTCGAAGCTTCTCTCCTCAGTATTCGACAACTTATTCGTTGCCACCCCAAGTCTGTTAAGATATTAAGGTGCAATAGGCCAATTGTGCCAGCGCTCGCTTGGCAAAGTATTTAGGAAATATTAAAGTTTGTCAAATAGATGAAACTTTGCCAAGGCAGATTTATTATTAAAAGCTAAAGCATGAAAATAACATAAAAACCAAACATCCCCTGTTGCGCGTAATAAGTGCTACGCAAATGTACAAGTATACACGTCGCAAGTTATAGTATAAAAGATATCGTCTCCACAGGGATTGGTGCCACTTCAAGAATCTAGTCTATTGCACTGTAAAAAGTAAAAAAACAAATAAAGGATTATAAGAGTTTAACTAATAACTAATCTAGAAAGCAATAAAGTAAAAGAATAGATGAGATCGAATGAGAGAGATATAGGCCAGGTTATCGTGAGTTGAGGTGTGATAGCCGATTGGATCGTCTTGGTAAAAGAGTGCACGGGCAACTCAGTTGCCGTGGCAACTTGCACAACGGGGTTGCCTTGGCAACTAATCGATGGTTGCCTGGGCAACTACTTGGGCGTCTGGGCAGCAACCTTCAAGGTTCGGCAGAGCGTTCTTCAATGGTTTCTTCTTATCCCTAAGTCAAAACTCTAGCTACTTGTGCATGCCTTGATAATACATCCCTGCGTGAATCAAGGGTGAACAACAACCAATTTTGCGCTCCTCTTAGCCGTTGAAATCCTTGACTTATTCCTAAGCCGAATTAATCTTCACCATCAATAGATTGAATAAAGATCATATTCATTCGTTTCTTGAATCTAACTCTCCCGATATTAGATAAATAGATGAAATCACGAGATCCTCTCCCAATTCACTCGCAAACAAGAATAAGAACCAAGAATGAATAAACCTTGAATAGAAAAGTGCAAACTCTTATTGCCTAAACAAAAACCAATAGTTTCTGACAACCACAAAACACAATAACCATAGCCAAATAGATTTAGTTCATGGCTAGGTTCCAAAGAAACACAAGATAAATAATCCCTAGCATGAACCCAATCGAACAAGAAAGAAAAAGATGAAGAAGGAGGCTTGTCGAAATCCTCCTTGCCCTAGATGCTTATCGAAAATTCTCTCCTCTTGCCTTCCTTGGAGTTGTCAAAATTCCCCTCCCTTTGCTCTCTCCAAAGTTGACGATATGGCCTCTTTTTAGAATCCCTTTATACATCTTTATTTATTTTCTTTTATTAATTTAATTTTAATCCTTATTTGATTTGTTTGAATTGTAGGAAAAAAAAGTTCAAGATAAAGAGGAATTCTAATTCAAGTAGGAAAACATCTTCAACAAGGAAACTAGTGGGCTGAATCTAAGGCTTATACAAAGCCTCCAATTCACCCTAATCACAACCCCTTGTCGTCAACTTCTCCCTCACCCTAAACCCTTTTTTGTTTTCCCCTAATCCCACCCACCTATCTTTTCTATAAAACCCATCACCCATAACCTATTCCTACTTTCTATCTTGCAACTTTTTTAGTTTCTTTTCTTTTCTTTTCTTTGTTTTTACAAAACTCACAACCAAGATCATCCATGGAATCCAAGATTAAACTTTTAGTTCATCCAAGTTCCTCCAAAGAACCAAGATACAAGAAGTTTGCTACACCGGTGGTTCAAGAAAGATTTCAATCCAAGTTTGAAAGCCGGAAGATTCATGAAGAACAAGGCTTTGAATACTCCAACTCTCATCAAGATTTCGGCCTTGAAAAATTCATCTTCGAGAGGATTGCACATCAAAAGTGGCAAATCTTTTGCCATCAACCGGAACCGGGTAACATCCCATGGGTAAGAGAATTCTACGCTCACTCACCTAACCCGGATAATCCTTATGTTTTTGTTCGTGACAAGGCCATACTCATAAGTCCCGAAAGCGTCAACACCTTTTACGGGCCTTACATTGAGAAGGACGAGCATCAAGCCTTCGTTGATCAAATCACTCCCAAGTAACTCGACAAGGTGCTTCAAGAACTCACTCAACCGGGAACTCATTGGAACGACGGTAAATACAAGGGCACGGTAAATCGCCTTCGGTTTAAACCCGAGGCAAAACTATGGAATAAGTTTGTCAAAACTTCTTTAATGCCCACCACACACAATACTACCGTTGATATACCACGTCTTTTGCTCATACATTCAATTTTGCATAATCGCATCATTAACATTGGAAAAATTATTTGTGATGAGATTTTTGTATGCAGCTCAAAAGATAAGGGTTCTCTTTTCTTCCCTTGCTTAATTTCTAATCTTTGCAAGGAGTGCATGTCCCAAGTGAGTCCACCGATGAAAATGCCCTACCCAAGTCTGGTTGGAATCAAGCACTAATCCAAAAGCTAATGGGAGAGGCACCGAGAGATTCTTTAAGGCCTCCAATTGCCATGGCAACTCCTGCCGCCCCGGCAATCCATAATGCCCAAGCACCTAACGCCCGGGCAACTCGGCCATCGACCCCGGGACACTTTGAAGCACTCTTGCACCCATTGGCAAGCCACCTAAGGCAAATTGAAGACCGGCAACTAATGTTCATGCGGTACATGAAGGAGCATAACAATGCCATCACCCAAGTCATCGTAGAAAAGTACCCGGACAATCGCGTGCCGTTCCCAATCTTTCCCGCCGAGATCCTTGCCCCGACAACCAATGAAGCAATCGCCACGGTAACCTACTTCGTGCATGCACAAGCTGATGCCACGGCAACCAACCCTGAAGATGCCACGGCAACCAAAGCTAAAGACATCCCGGCAACCACTGCAAAAGCCAAAGGTAAAGCACCTATGCCTGAATCAACTCCTACGGAATCATTTTCTGATTTTTCAGATTCGGACGAGTCCTCCATTGCACCAACAAAGACCGCACCAATTGAATCATTCAAGTGAAAAGCCAATGACATTGATGAAGATGACGATGAGGACAACCCCGTACAAGGATCGATTCCACCACCGGCAACAAGGAAACAACCATCGCGTTCAAGCAAGAGAATCGAGACACCGACCAAAAGGAAACTAATCATCTACGATGACAAACTCTCAGAGTAAGTCCTCGTATGCATTTTATTTTTCGTTATTTTTATTTTCCTTTAATGCATGCATTGAGGACAATGCCTCACTCGAGTTTGGGGGGGATTGTTATTAGTAGTTACCATGTTTAGTTACATTCATCTTAAGTATTACATTTAGGATACATAAATTGCTTGCCATGCCTTTAATTGGAACAAGAATTGCCTAGATTTGATGAATATCCGATGATGACTTTGCCAATGCACTTAATTGATAGAATTTTTATTCTAGGATAACCATGGAAAAACTTAGAATTTTACTATAATGCTAAATTTGATGAAACACTGTTGTGGTTTGATTGATTTAAGGAATTCTAGTGAACTTAGGTTGATAATTAACAAATTGGGGGATTAGAATAAAAATTGGATGAATGCTAGAGGTGCCCGAAATTGGCTCTAGCATGTGCTAAAAAAATTGATCACTAGAGGTGCCCGAAACTGGCTCTAGTATGTGCTAAAAAAATTTTTTTGATAGAATTTTTTCTATAGGTGCCCGAAACCGGCTCTAGTCAAATAAAACTAAAAACAAAACACTAGAGGTGCCCAAAACTGGCTCTAGTTAAAACATGTTAAAATGAACCCAATGAAGTAATTTGAAAACCTCTTGTTTGCATAGAATCCGAAAAATCAACTTGCACACAACTCCGCACACACTCACAAGCATTATAATTTGATTCCGAGTAACTCCTAAGTTTTTCAAAAAATAAAAAGCCAATCATACTTTTTGCCCCGGTTCAAAGAATTGAAATCAAGTTCAAAGCTAAGTTTGTGAAAATTGAAGTCTTGGCAGGTAATTATAAGTTTGCATTGCTTGAGGACAAGCAATAGTTCGAGTTTGGGGGTGTGATAAGTGTTCAAAAGTACTATTTTTCTTACCCTTTTTACTCATATTATTGTTAGACTTAGGCTCATATTAGTTGCATAATTAGCCATTCATGCATTAATCCATGTTTCCTTCCATCGTTGAGCTTGATTACATGACTTGGTAGTTTTTGTGGGAAAAGATGCTGCTCTGGTGTGTTTTGTGTGTATGTGCAGGATCACTTACCAAAGCAAGGCTAAAGCTAGTTGCTAGGGCAATACATGAAGGATATGCCGAGCTAGTTGCCAGGCCAATACATTAAGGAGACGCCGAGCCAGTTGCCATGGCAATTGTCGACAAGAGCAAAGGTGATATGGTAGTCGAAATTGATGACTAGACAAGCCCAAGATGACGTGGAGCAATGCCCAAACCCAAAGGAATTTGATTGCCATGCAGAGATTAAAGAAGAATTAAATTCCAAGAAGATAGGAGAATTTCTAGTAGGAATACAATTATAATAAAGAATTATATTCTTCAAAGATAATTTAATTCCAACTTAACTTCCTCCTCAAAGAAGGACTTTGGCCTAGCCCTATAAATAGGAAGGAGATTTCGACAATCAATAGGGAGCAAGATAGGGGAATTTCGACAAGTCCAAGGAGGGCAAGAGGAGAGAATTTTCGACAAGCATCTAGGGCAAGGAGGATTCCGACAAGCCTCCTTCTTCATCCTTTTCTTTCTTGTTCGATTGGGTTCATGCTAGGGATTATTTATCTTGTGTTTCTTTGGAACCTAGCCATGAACTAAATCTATTTGGCTATGGTTATTGTGTTTTGTGGTTGTGAGAAACTATTGGTTTTTGTTTAGGTAATAAGAGTTTGCATTTTTCTATTCAAGGTTTATTCATTCTTGGTTCTTATTCTTGTTTGCGAGTGAATTGGGAGAGGATCTCGTGATTTCATCTATTTATCTAATATCGGGAGAGTTAGATTCAAGAAACGAATGAATATGATCTTTATTCAATCTATTGATGGTGAATATTAATCCAGCTTAGGAATAAGTTAAGGATTTCAACGGCTAAGAGGAGCGCAAGATTGGTTGTTGTTCACCCTTGATTCACGCATGGATGTATTATCAAGGCATGCACAAGTAGCTAGAGTTTCGACTTAGGGATAAGAAGAAACCATTGAAGAACGCTCTGCCAAACCTTGAAGGTTACTGCCCAGACGCCCAAGTAGTTGCCCAACTAGTTGCCCAGGCAACCATCAATTAGTTGCCAAGGCAACCCCGTTGTGCAAGTTGCCACGACAACTGAGTTGCCCTTGCACTCTTTTACCAAGATGATCCAATCGGCTATCACACCTCAACTCACGATAACCTGGCCTATCTCTCTCTCATTTAATCTCATTCATTCTTTTGCTTTATTGCTTCCTAGATCAGTTATTAGCTAAACTCCTATAATCTTTTATTTGTGTTTTTACTTTTTACAGTGCAAGAGACTAGATTCTTCAAGTGGCACCAATCCCTGTGGAGACGATATCTTTTATACTATAACTTGCAACGTGTATACTTGCACATTTGCGTAGCACTTATTACGCGCAACAGTCTTGCCTTCCCGATTCCTAGTTTCTGGAAAACTGATTTAGGCATCAAGTTTATGCTAGCCCCAAGGTCGCATAATGCTTTCCCGACATAGTGATTTCCAATGGAACAGGGTATTGTGAAACTTTCAGGATCCTTCAACTTGGGTGACATACGATTATGCAATATTGCCATGCATCCCTCTATTGCGGAAACTGTTTCAAACTCTCCTAGCCTTGTTCTCTTGGACACAATGTCTTTAAGAAAATTGGCATAGTTTGGCATTTGTTCAATTGCTTCCACCAATGGCAAGTTGATGTGGACTTGCTTTAGGATATCAAGAAACTTCTTGAATTGGTATTCTTGCTTTTGTCGCTTCAACCTTTGTGGGAATGGTGGTGGAAGTCGGATATCTTCGATCCTTTCATTAGTTTGAAACCTGATTGACAGAATTGCCGGGACAACTGAAGTTGCTGAGGCATCTTTATCGTCAATTGCCGAGGCATGCTTATTTCCGGTTGCCGCTGCAATTCCTGGTTCAGCATCTGAGGCTTTGCCGCTAGGTTCGTCTTGATCTTTTTGTGGAGTTTTGTTTGGTCAGCGGGTTTGAGCCTCTCTAAGTTATTGGCCACTTCTAGTGGTGATTGCCTTACATTGCTCATGGCCAGTTCCTCTTGCGACTTCAGTATCGCTAGGTAAACCTCCTTGCGGTCTAGTATTCAAATTTTGAGCAAACTGTCCGACTTGATTTTCAAATGATTTGATTGTCGCCTCTTGGTTTTGCAATCTCATCTCGGTCCTGTTAATAAAAACATCAGTTATTTTTATGGAATTACTATTTTCAGCCATATAAGATTCAGTTTTCATCATAAAAGCATTTAGAGAATTTTCCAAAGAACTGGATGTTGTCAGTTGTTGCTGCGGCAACTGTTGTTGTGGCATATTCTACTGGAATACCGATGCTTGTGCATTCTGATTGTTCTGGTTTAGAGTATTGTTGGGATTACTCCATGAAGAATTCGGGTGCTTCTTCCAAGCTAGATTGTATATATTGGACATCACATTGTTGTTCCGATTGTAATTCCCCACATAGAAGCTGGATTCCGGATTCTGCATACATTCAGAAGAATTATGGTTATCACCATAACTCACAAAAAGAATCCATTACCTTGACTTCATGTGTGTTGTTTGGTTTTTGCATGTTCGGACCATCTTGGTTAAAGTGGCCAATTGTGTGCGAAATTGAATCGATGATCCTAGTTCATGTATTGTGGCTTCAGCGTCTAACTCCTCCTCTTCTAGTAGATGGGAATTGATAATCATTCTTGGCCAGCCTGTTTAAAATTTGCATTGCTTCCTCCGACGACTTATCTAGGAGTATGCCGTTTTGCCGAGGCATCTAGCATCATCCTTGTTGGTGTATTCACGGCGCGTTGTAAAACATTTTTACTTGAGTCCACACCGAATCCGTGTAGGGGGCATTTGTGTAGAAGTTCTCTATATCGCTCCCAAGCCTCGTACATGGATTCATTATCCGCCTGCCGAAAAGAAGTAATGTCGTTCTGAAGCTTATCAGTCAAATTTGTAGGATTAAACCGAGCAAGGAAATCACGACAAAGATCGGTCCAAGATGCTATTGATCCGCAGAATGCTATTCAACCATGCTTTCGCCCTATCCCTCGGTGAATAGGGAATAATCTTAATCGTAAGACATCGGGGTGACTCCGTGTATTTTGAACGAGTTACAAATCTCGAGGAAAGATTTTAGATGTTGTCGTGCATCTTCAGTTGCTGAGCCGCCAAATTGACCAATTGTGTTGATCATATTAAACATTACCAGTTTTAACTCAAAGTGGTCAGCTTTAATTTCAGGTGCGACAACTCCTTGATTAAGTCCATCAAGATCTTCTTCAAGATAGTCTCAAATAGTTCTGTTTCGTGCAAGAATCACTCCTCCTCCTGCTAGAACATCTTGATTCATATTGCCGTCTTGATTAGCCATTGCTACTCTTATCCTTCGTCTAAGTCTTTGTAAGGTTCGTTCGATTTCTGGATCAAAGGGATATTCTGGTGTAGTCGGTCTCGCCCTGGTCATATACCAATGCAAAACCAAAGTTTGTTAGCCCTTTGAATCTTAAACAAGAAAAGTAAAAAGAAAGTGCAAGAAAATAAAAACAAAGTCGCTATTGCCAATCCCCGGCAACGGCGCCAAAAACTTGTTGCACGTAATAAGTGCTACGCAAATGTGCAAGTATACACGTCGCAAGTTATAGTATAAATGATATCGTCTCCACAGGGATTGGTGCCACTTCAAGAATCTAGTCTCTTGCACTGTAAAAAGTAAAAACACAAATAAAGGATTATAGGAGTTTAACTAATAACTAATCTAGAAAGAAATAAAGTAAAAGAATAGATGAGATCGAATGAGAGAGAGATAGGCCAGGTTATCGTGAGTTGAGGTGTGATAGCCGATTAGATCGTCTTGGTAAAAGAGTGCACGGGCAACTCAGTTGCCGTGGCAACTTGCACAACGAGGTTGCCTTGGCAATTAATCGATGGTTGCCTGGGCAACTACTTGGGCGTTTGGGCAGCAACCTTCAAGGTTTGGCAGAGCGTTCTTCAATGGTTTCTTCTTATCCCTAAGTCGAAACTCTAGCTACTTGTGCATGCCTTGATAATACATCCCTGCGTGAATCAAGGGTGAACAACAACCAATTTTGCGTTCCTCTTAGCCGTTGAAATCCTTGACTTATTCCTAAGCCGGATTAATCTTCACCATCAATAGATTGAATAAAGATAATATTCATTCGTTTCTTGAACCTAACTCTCCCGATATTAGATAAATAGATGAAATCACGAGATCCTCTCCCAATTCACTCGCAAACAAGAATAAGAACCAAGAATGAATAAACCTTGAATAGAAAAGTGCAAACTCTTATTACCTAAACAAAAACCAATAGTTTCTCACAACCACAAAACACAATAACCATAGCCAAATAGATTTAGTTCATGGCTAGGTTCCAAAGAAA